>PVIA01006983.1:0-89420 GCA_004024845.1 Tonatia bakeri
AGGAAGTGGCCAGAGGAGAGAGAAGAGGGAATTTCAGGGGAAAAGGGGAAGGGTTTGCAGGAACAAAGTTAAAAGACACATGGATAAAACTAGGGGGAGGGTGGTAATGGGAGGGAAGATGGGAGGGGGGTGGGTGGGCTTGATTGGGAGTAAAGGGGAGAAAAATGTACTTAAACAATCATTAAAATAAAAAAAATTATAAAAAAAAAAAAAAGAATAAATATATGTTTTCAGGATTTAATTTCAGAATGAATGTGCATACCTCCCTTTCCACATTAATTAAAAACTCATTTAAAAACTATGATAGGTATTTAAACCCAAGCTTCATAAAAATGATTAAGCTTGATAAAATTTCAAGGCACATAAAAAATAAATGATCTGCTACTCTTATGAAATGCAAAACAATATATTATAAAGACAATCTTAAACAACTACCTACATATACATCAAATATTTGGCAAAAATGCTTAACATCAGATTAGAGAATGTTCCTGAAACAGACATATTTCTCTTATTAAAAACTAATATAATAGCTACCAAAGGACTATTAACATGACCAAAATATTACAATTCTAAAGATTTTCTAAGCTAGTCCCTATTACATGATAAGCTATAATATAGTTAAAAGTGAAAAAGACTACAACAGAGCAGGAAGACTGAAAAATGGGACTGCCATGTCACATCAATGTATTGATGAATATTCATTGCAATATGCTAAGTGGTTAACTCCATGCTTTCTCTGACAGGGAATCTAAGGTTATAAACTGAGCAGTAAAGAATGCATAAAAGTAGCAGTTACTTTTAAAATGACAAATCTCTTGTCAATGAATGCTAAGACTAGGTTTAATGAACCAATGAATTTTTACTCTGAGTTAACATCAAAATTGTGATGTATTTTGGTGAGATGGAAAGAAAAGCTGTTCTGTAAATTAAACTGCACCTAGAAATAACACCAAAGAATGAAATTCCAGTTGTCAGAATAATCTGTTACAATGCAGTAGGTTAATCAAAGTTAAATCACCTGTGAAATGGGTGGCTTTTGTTAAACTGAAGGGAGTCTTAAGAGCAAGTTTTCTCATCTGTATGTCATATTACATTTAAGAGACATCTAAGATAAGAATAAGCTACAAAGTACACTTTGAATTATTTTAAAATATTACAACTCATTTAACAGGTAATATGCAAAATCCTCACTAACCACTGATAATTTTTAATCTATCACTTATCACAATTTTCAATATGAAGTGGAAAACAAATCCTGTCGTTAGTCCATTAATGTTGTTTAAAAAATACATTTGTTGTTTATAAATAGTTTCATTATTCTGGTGTACCCTAGTTGAAGTTTAATCCAATGAAGAATACCTAATTTAAAAAGTAGTCCAATTATTCAATATGGTAAAAAGAAAGTTGCCACTGAGTTTTAAAAATCAGAAATTTGTTGCAAATAAAAAATAATTTATAAAAATTCAATATGGGTAACTTTATAAAAATATTTCAGAACATGAGAATATTAGTGGGAAATGCTGCAATCATTAATTTATAAATACAGGTCAGATATGAATAATTTTCTGTTAATATTTTCAAAATAATCCTTTCTTATATCAACATCATTTGAATCACTTCACTTCAATCCATTTGTCCATAATTTCATCTTCTTATACCCTACTCTTTAAAATCATTATTAAGGGACTTTATACAGGGCCCTGACCAGTGTGGATCAGTTGGCTGGACATCATCCCATGAAGCAAAAGGTCATCAGTTCAATTCTGGGTCAGAGCACATCCCTGGGTTGCGGGTTCTGTCCTGAGGGTATATATGAGAGGCAACCCACCGATATTTCTCTCTCACATTGGTGTTTTTCTCCTGCTCCTTCTCCCTCCCTTCCCCTCTCTCTAAAAATAAATAAATAAAATCTTAAAAAAGGAAATTTATATTGGGACAAAATTTCATGAATGTATCAAGGGAATCCATTCCTTTCATTTTTTAAAACATCTAGAGTAAGATGCAAGGTCACTTGAATTTCCTTAATAATTTAGATCTTCAACAGAGAAAAATATATAGCAGACTTTTTAGTCAGAAGATATTTTGAATACAGATCTAATGCTAATTTGGGGGACATATAAGAAAGGAGTAATACTCTATACTATTTACTTTAACACAGAATTTGTCTCTCTACATGGTCTTTTCATGCAAAATTCAGATTTTATTTAGGCAGTACTGGTATAATTTACACAGACCCTGTGATCTATGCTCTCATAAATATTACATTTCTCTGAGGCCACAATTTCAGGTATGCTGATTAAAGTCTTTCATTCAAGATTAAGAACAAATGCTTACATTTTCAATTATATTTATATTCTCACAGATTCTCTGAGGGTTAAAACTAACCTTTTTATGTTATTATATTCCAGAATTTTTTAAAAACACATTTTAGACAAGGTTAGTATTAACCACAGGCCCACAGATTTAGTTTACTTGGTAAGTATTAATTCTAGATGTTAAGATCAGATCATGCAATAAAAAATTAAAAGCTACTTACATATAATAGTTTCCTACACATTATAAATGTTAATTAACATGTACCTGAATCATCTGGCTACATCTGGCTACTAAACCAATACCAAAAGTAATGGCAAAATCTGCTCAGATAATAAAAAGGAACAGTATGAAAAAAATAACACTTTACTAGAAATTAAAAGGCAGGTAGCTCTGATATTCTCTCCACATTGTAGCCACAGGCCCATCAACCAACTTCCCCAGGCCTCAGTTGTAAACAAGATGATTAGTAGATAACCTTTAGGATTTTTTCTCTTAAAAAAAAAAAGTCTCTAAAAATAGCAACAAAAGTCCATACTGAGAGGTGAATAATAAAAATGCCATTTTTTCAAAAAGTTAAAAACTGTTAAAAGGTAAGGGGAAAAAGTAACTTTTCCAGGAGTATAACTGTGGGCACCATCCTCCTGCCATGAGAAGCTTTTTACCTGCAGAGAACGAAATTGACTGAGTTCGCATGTTCCTAGTCAATTTCATTCACAGTAGGCACTTTAAGACTGCAAAGAACCTCAGTTCTGAAACAGTACCACCAACTTACACAGTAAACTTGAAAGCAAGAAGATGGATAGAATGGAGAAAAAGAAAAAAACAAGGCAGAATAAAAACTACTGCCTTTTAAAAGAATAGGTTCATGCCATTTAAGAAAATGAGAGAAAGATAAGAGTTAAATCTAAGGCCAATTTTTATCTTCAATTTGGTAACTCACATTACTTCTGCACTGATTACACTGCCTACCCAAGTTTAATTTACTGTCTGTTACACTCAAATTGTGATTTCTGCAATTTTGTCTCATGGTGAGTTTTGGAATTTGTTACATAATTTTTCAATGGGAACCAGCCAGGCTAAGTTTGAGAACCACTGTATTAAAGCAATGAACAAGTACAAGTGTTTTCATTATACAAACTTAATTTCAGGGCTTTTTCTTCCCCCCCTTTCTAAAAACTTCCACAAATTGGGAAAAGAAACTTAATGTAAGAGCCCTAGACATGAAAATAATTATAATGATATAGAAAGAAAATTATCTAATTTTTATAAATAGTTCCAAAGGCTAAGGATGGCTAAGGATCCCTATACCTGGTATAGGGATGTATTTCTTCCTCTCCTTCAATTATATACTTCAGCCTGAAACTAAAAACACCAAAGAAAGGATAATCCAGTACCTTCATATATATCATATACTCAATAAACCTGTAGAATCAATGAATACTTATTAGGTTGCAAATGAATAAATATGAACTTTTGTAAAATTAATAACTAAGTCTAGTCCTCAAACAAATTTTAAAGGTACGTCTGCCTCACTGGTGCTGATTAAAAACTAGGCTCAGTTCACCCATCTTGTCACTTTCACTTTCTATCAGTGAAAATAAGAAAAATTCTACTTAATACCATGAAAGAGCAAAGCTGTTAACTCATTATTCTTGGATAATCACTATAAATCAACATTATCCTGATGCATATGCCAATAAATAAGTTAACTATAATGAAGTATTTTTCAAACTACAGATTTAAACCAATAAATTAACTACGTAATGGTCAACATTTAAAAAAGTGAAATATAGCAAGGACAGGGAAGGTGCTATTTCATAAAATCTTTGTTTCAGTTAATCATCTGTATCTATGTTTGTATTGCACTGTAATATTAATTGAATTTCTTACCACAGGTTATCATAAAAGCAGGAAAGTGCTGCTACAGTGGCAGCATGAGAGAGAAAGCACATCTTGGAATTAGTCAGACTTGATTTAGAATCTTAGCTACTAGCTTTGTGACCCTTGATAAATTCTTTCTTTCAGCTTCAGCTTCTTCATGTACACAAACAGTACCAATACTTAACTCTAAAGGTTTTGGTGAGAGAATCAGAAGTAATGTAAAGTGCTTCACACTATCCCTGTCATAGTAGACACTCTTTGCTGTTAAAACTTTCAGTAATCAATTTGAACATGAAGTTTGGTGAACTGTTACAAATGAATAGCTAAAAAAATATATTTGAAAGATGCTAATAGGTTCAATTTTGTTCAAAGCATTCAGAGGGGATACATAAAACACAAAGAAACAGCACACGTTTGCATCTACCCAGCATGTCATCATGGAATTCAGGAAGGCCTTAAAGGAGAATCTATAATGGTTTCATTTAAGGGTCTCAAAACAAGTAAGGTTACAATACAAGATAGTCATTAAAACCAAGGGCTAAGACTAATCATACTTTTTCACCCAACTTTATCAATAATTATATTGTAGCATTAAGACTTGAAAACAACCTATTTTCCCACTAGTTACTTCCACAATAAACATATGAAAATAAACATCTCAAGTAAAGAAAATCATTCTACTGAGGAGGTAAAAGTAATTCCTTCACCAAATATTTATTGAGTACTCACTGTAGACCAGGAACTACTTGGACCAGGCATAGCACTGAAGAAGAAACAGTCCCTATTTCATGAAAAATTTGGCAAAGAAGAAGTATGATGATGCTAAAACCTTGTCCCAAATAATTTCAACCCAAATAATTTCAAACTGAAAAGAATACAGTTTATCATGTACTTCTGGGACATCAGCTTATCTAACAAATCATGATTGTTTCTAAGTTTTTAATTACTTGCAAAATAAAAATGGAAAAAAAATTTGAAATATGCCAATCTTAAATATGCAGGTATACATCAAATTAGTTCAAAGGCAGTAAGTTATATGCTTATATTTTTAAATTTATATGCATCTCAAAAATAAGCAATTAAAAATGAAAATTTCAAGAAGGATATAAAACCATGTGTATTTATAAAAATATATATTATAGAAAACTGACTGAAAACAAAATGTGAACAATGGCTATTATACAGTGGTACCATAGACATTTCTTCTTTATATCCTTTCTGTACTTTCTAACTTCTCTATTATATACTACTATTACAATTAGAAAAAAATATTTTTAAAAATTAAAGTCTTCACTTAAACTGAATATAATTATAGCTATAGTACAATAGGCATTATCCAAAATAGCTTCAGAACATTTTACATTTCAAACAATCCAAAATGTATTTCATAAGTATAATGGTATAATAAAAAATAAATTTCCAAATTATTAGATGGAGAAAAAAGCCTAATTTACTTTTAAAATGAGTCACTGAGCCTCATTCTGGCAATCTTGGTAAACTTTCTGAGTTAACGCATGTCATAATGTAGCTCCAAAAGACAGACATTGTAATACTTGAATTAATATACTAGCTAATAAAATAATACTTTCTGGAAATTATGGAATCCTGCAGTACTAATATTCTCCATACTGATAGTTCAACACTATCTTTTCTATTTCCTTTTTTAATTGCTTATATTTCAAACAAGTTTACCATAATTCATTTTTTTTCCCTAGGATGAGGATTTTGCACCTGTGAAAGCTATCTTACCAACCAAAGGAGCAGCGGGAATGAAAAAAATGTATCCACAGAAATGAATACTTACATGGTCAAGTAAAAAGATACTTAGATAAAAATGTTACCCTGATTTCCTCAAAATTTTCAAAGTATGTATGTATGGTAATGTCAACTCCATTGGGTACAAGAAAAAATTTAAGGTATTTAATTTAATTTCTCTCGGGCAGAAAAAGAATTATTAAAAGTGCATGTGATGATCTGTTACTAAGTCAAAAAACTCGTAAAGTAATTATACAAAACATTTGACAGTTTTTATGTTCAATGTTCTATAATTAAATAAGAAAAACTTTTACCGGCTAAGGAGAAAAAAATGTTCTTTAGGCACAGACTGCTAAAAGGATAATTTATTAGAGCCCACAACTTCAAAATATCAACAGCTCTAAAACTCATAACTCATTTGGTGGTAAACCCTGTCATAACCAGAGGTAAAGCTGTTTATAATATTATTTATCTTACTTTGTTTGAATGTTTTTATCTTTTGCCACCCAAATATTAATGCCCATGATGTTGCCGCAGTGTTTATATTCAATATATGGTACATACACTTTACCACTTTTCTAAAATCTGAAAAATTCTGATTTCAAATACATATATGACCCCGTGGCTTTAGACAAGAATCTGTACATTTGGTAGTAGGGATCTTACGTAAAACTCTTATATGTATGACATAAATTTAGCCTCACTGGGAAAAACAAGGACTATCATATCTATTAAATTTATGCTTGAATCATTAGCTATCTGATGAGATTTAAAAAATTAGTCCCCGATGTAAAAATGGTAACTCCTTCTGCTTTAAAAATTAAAGTAGTCCACATTCAATATTATGTGTGTGGGCATTTCCCTCCACTACACACAGATTTAAGGCTGCTATATAATCAACATAGTAGAGCCCTTTGATCCTAAAAGAAGAAATTTAAGAATTAGATCAAGATTTGTTCATTAATATGGATAATAATTATAGCACTACAACATATTAGAATTTAGTATGCTTTACAGAAAATATTTGTATGATTTCATTCGCTGTGGGATACATGCTCTTATAGGGAAGAATTACGTTCAATGACAGAAATAGAACATTTGTAAGCAAATCTGCTTCTAAAACTGTACATATTAATGACAAAATGAAAACTGACTTAAATTTATATCAACAAAACTAAACCACACATACAGCTTATACGTCATTAACTTTTAAAAGAGAAAGTTTTAAAACTCTGAAAGAGAAATACCTAAGTACAGAAACCCAACAGGGGTGTCCAACCAGGGGCCCAGGCTGGCTATGAATGCAGCCCAACACAAAATCGTACATTTACTTAAAACCTTAATTTGCTCATCAGTTTTCATCAGTGTTTGTATATTTTATGTGTGGCCCAAGAAGACTCTTCTTCTTCCAGTGTGGCCCAGAGACGCCAAAAGGTTGGACACCCCTGCAAGCATTAGTTTTATGGTGTTTTACCCTAAGGAAGTATGCCAAAATTTTTTTTAAAAAACGTAAGAAAAAAAAGAGAAAGAATCCACTTATTAAAAAACGGAAGGGAGGAATTAATGACAATCATATTAAGGACAGATATTCACCTTCTTTGGGTTGAGCCATAACTGGAGTCTGAGTTTCCTTGGTATATGTCACAATTTCTCGAGGAGGAAAATCAACTTGTGTAATTTTAGCCATTCCAAGTTTAATAGGTCCTCGTCTAAATAAAGTGAACACAAATGTTTTAAAATATAAGAAATTACACATTTGACTACATTAAACCATGTTATTTTGGGAAAGAATTAAACATTGTGTATCCAACATTGTAATTTAAATCCCTGTTTTACTCAAGAAATTTTAGATGAACAAGCAATTGGCTTTATCTTAACAAAAGAATTAGAATGTACCAAAACAAAAGATATTTCTGAATTATTCAAGGTATTTATTTTTCTCCTTAAAAAGGTAAATAATTTAGTTTCTTAGAGCAAATGTCTGGGTAATTATAGAGTAAGAGGGTAAGAATTTCAGAGTGGTCTGCTGAATATGGTTAGCTATAAGAACGTTTTCAGCAGGGATGTGACTCTGGACTGTTTTGAAAGTCAGAGAATATGGATCTCACTCAGACCACGTTCAGTTCCCTTCACTTTTAAGACTGAAAAATAGGTTTCTGCTGGAAACCTTCTTTTTCTAATTAGAAGAAATTGAGAACCATACAGTTTAAACTTTAAAATAAAATATTTAAACTTACATTGCTTATATCTGCATGGTATATGTTGTCCTCGATTCATATATGAACAAACTACAGTGCAGGTACTTTCTATCTAAACTAAAGCAACAGATTTTTTGAATACTATAAAACTACTAAAGTCATTTCTATTTTAAATAGAGGAAAAATATTCTTATTTGACAAACAGAAAAAAGTTGAAAAATATCTTTTATTAGGTATCTGGGGGATCTTTTTTTTGGTTATTATATCAGATGTTTAAATTCTAAACTAGATAAAGTATGAATCCAAACTCCCAAAGAAGTTGTCAATTATGAAGCTGTCTTAAAAGGATCTAATAAAGACATCGCTGTAACTTCCAAAATATCAAGTAGGGTATCTGAAATATACATATATGCATTGGTAATATATAATAACATTTTTCTTATATAAACATCCTTTTCAAAATCCTGTATTAAAAAGTATAATAAAATTAGCACATTTAAAAAATTAATTTTCTCTAAGATCCTCAATGTAGGGCATAAGAAATTATTAATGCATTTTCTTTTCTTTTTAAGATTTTATTTATTTATTTTTAGAGAGGGAAGGGAGGGAGAAAGAGAGAGAGAAACATCAATGTGTGGTTGCTGGGGGACATGGCCTGCAACCTAGGCATGTGCCCTGACTGGGAATCGAACCTGCGATGCCTGGTTCGCAGCCCGCGCTCAATCCACTGAGCTACACCAGCCAGGGCAATGCATTTTCTACTTTATGAATATCTTAGCCTTAAAGAAAGAAAAAAGCATAATCAAAAAATTAAATGAGAAAATTAACTGATGAATATAAGTACATTTTAATAATCTAGTGTTCTAAGAATAAAAATTGAAATAAGAAACATTATATTCTGATTTTTAAGGTGTGAAACATATGAAAAGGGAAGCACATATCTGGGAAATAAGATCAAGCCAACATTAGTACAAGTTACTAACTTGAGTATACATAGGATCTAAGAGATAAAAATCACAATATTAGAACAAAATATTCTAAGATTTAAAGGTAGAAGTAGGGAGGTAATACCTCACTTATCCAACAGCCACTTTTACTGAGAATAAGGAAGCAATTGGGGGTAGGGGAGCCTCAGATCAGCCAATAGAGAGGCCTTCCAGCTAATGAACGAGAAGCTCCTATGCATTTATCACCTGCAATTCAAGGCTTATTTATTCTTATTTTAGACATAATTTTAAAGTTATTGGTTATATGTTTTACAAGCTGCAAATAAGCAAGAGAAAATAGCACCTCAGTCAGGTACAGGAGCAGCAGCAAACATTTACATTTTGCACTGGGGACTAGAATAAATAATTGAGTTGAAAAACTGAACTAGTAAATTAATAAATCAATAGCACACTAGGGCCACAGTATAGAGACCAACAGCTCTATTCCTCTCAAAACATTAGAAATCATCAGTGAATTTTAATACAGGAAAATAAATTAATATTCATAGCAAGTAACCCAGAAAATGTTTGATTACATGCAGAATATATATTAAAAGTCTGGGAAGTTTGTAATACATCTTTTAAAAACATCAAAAATATAGAAATAAAAAAAGGAATCTGGACACTTAAATGGGCAGATTTAGGGCTCCTAGAAAATCAGACACACAGAATATTTCTTTCACTAAATGATAGAGGATAAATGAGGTGTCACAGTAAAATATAACTTTTGTTAATATATACTGTATATTAAAAATTTAAGCAAAATAAAATTAGGACAGTTTCACAAAGAATCAAATTAATTACAAAAAAGGGAAGGTAATAAATCTATTCAATACCCCAAATCGGAATCTGAGTGAAGCTGAAGAACTGATGGATCTGTATCCCAATGCAGCGTCCTAAATGGTTGTAGGGCAACCATGAAGCATTAGCAGAAAAGGCCATAAATTAGTCAAGCAAACACACTCTATGAATAGCTAAAGTACTGTTCACAATTAAAAACCACATGTTCTGGTTAGTATGAAAAAAACACCAGGTATCGCTCAATGCTCTAGTCCATGCAATAAGCATTATACAGTTAAAGATGCAAACATGCAACCTAGATTAGTTAAAAGACAGTATTTTCAGATTATGGGAAACTAATATTGCACAATAATGGATAAGAACAGCCAAGCATTCAACAATACAAATAATACATTACTTTTGGATGAAAACAAGCTAGACTATAAAAATAGTGTAAAATTAAAGTTTCCTAATGAAAAAAACATTAGTAAAGACATCTTAGTTAACATATTATAATTTTGCCCAAAGCATTAAATGTGTGCAGGAAATTGTCATATTGGTAAAGGAAATGAGTCAACACATAAGCCTTTTGGTAAGAAAGCCAAAGACTATTCCACTGGGATATGAAATAGCTAAAGTTTCCAAAATGTGACCCTTATGTAATTTATGGGTTAAGCACTGCCTTGGGCTTACATGTCATCTGCTTTAGAAAGTAGCTAAAGATTTCTGTCTCCAGGAAGAAATAGATTTTTCCCAGAAAAAATATTTTATGTTCAAAGGATTTACCTAAACTAAGTTTTTGGAGAATACTGATCCTAAATAAATATTCAGTAGTGCTTTAGGTTTGTCTACTGGGATGTTTTCCACTTAAGTGAAATCTAGTCATTACTAGAACAAAAGGTACTTTGTCACAATGGCATTCTTATAAAATAATTATGTACAGTACTATATGGTGTTCATAATCCCTATTAAAAAATTAAGCACAATACATTCAGTGCTACCATTTTTGTCAAAATATTTGTTTCTCATATAAGTGATAATGTACAACTAAAATGGCTATAATATTTAAATAAAACAAATGATTTCTATACTTTATTTGCTTATACAATTTATCAATAAAAACAATCAGTTGACTTGAACTAGAGGAATTCTTCATTTTAGAAATATAAAGAAAGATCCTAGGATTTAAACAGTATTATGTGTATGCAAAGAAAGAGGCCACAGAGATTTACTTTGTACAAAGCAATGAACAGCAACAAGCACAGGCTTTGTTAAACCAGAAGGGGTTCTATAAAATGCTGTCCTAGGAATGTTCGGTCCACAGCCTTTATATTATATGAGAGCTCGAGCTGTTATCAGTGACATAGAACTCCTTGCTGAAGGTGTCATTTTAGTCTAACATCAAGTAACACTTTACTGCAAAATACGGCCAGTACTAAAAACACACTGAACAATATATGGAATTATATTTATTAAAGGCACCTGCAGACACATAAAGTAAAATTCCCATAATCCAAAAGTCTGAGAAATAAACTGATCAAGAATGGAAAAAAGGAACAAGAGGAATGAATTTCCCAAAGGAACAACTACTGCCACCTAAATTTGAGATAATAGAAGTGATTGAGAAAGTGAACTAGAAACCTAATGAAATGTGAAGTTAGAGAAATATCATTTTTCATGCCCTTTTACATGTATTCATAAATTACCACCAGGCTCAATAGAAATTTTTAGCATTTAGAAATACTAATTTCAACATGTGATATCAAATACCATATATGATAATGCCTAATACCTTTTCCTTCTCCCTAACAGTGCTAATCTTAGACTGTCTTGGCCATCTTACACATCTTCATGCATTTTCCTGTGATATTTCTTCTTTTTTCTCTTTATTTATTGAATCATGCCTGCTCAAGTTTGTTGTTTTATTCTCAGACCCTAGCATTCTTTTTCAAAGCCATATACATATTTAAAAATGCTATTATTTTGTTACCAATAGCACCAACAATATTAATTATCTTTCTACTATGGAATCTGGAGATGATTTAGTGCACGTCATAGTTTTCTACTTGTGTGTGTGTGTAATGAACTTACTCAATCCTCTTGAAAATTAATGGTTTTTTTTAAAGATTTTATTTTATTTTTAGAGAGAGGGAACGGGAGGGAGAAAGAGAAGAAGAGAAACAGCAATGTGTGGTTGCTTTTCACTCGCCCCATACTGGCGACCTGGCCTGCAACCCAGGCATGTGCCCTGACTGAGAATCGAACTGGCGACCCTTTGCTTTGCAGTCCAGCGCTCAGTTCACTGAGCCACACCAGCCAGAGCTAATGTTTAAAATGAGCTCAAAGGAGACAATGCATACACTAAGATTAAAAAGATATGTCACCTCACTCAAAGAGGAATTTTTCCCTCTCCTGTTAAACTTAGAAGTAACTTTGTATTCATTCTCCAATAAGAACATATATCCCCAAAGATATTTAAATACCTACTTTCTTGTTTTACAATTTATTATTAAAAATCTACACTTTAAATACAAGTTAACATGCTATCATTAGGACTTTTCAATACAGTGAATAATATCCTCAATTTTTAAAATTACAGCATATTGACATTATATGAATATGTCAATTATGTTAAAGCATAGTTGAAGTATTCAGGTGTACAACATACTTTTTCAACACTGTATACCTTACAAAATGATCACCATGATAAATCTAGTAACCATCTGTCATTGTGTAAAGTTACTATGATACTACTAATATATTCCCCAGCTGTGCATTATGTCCCCATGACTTATTTTATAACTGGAAGTTTATACCTCCTCTTCCCCTTCACTCTTTTTGCCCACTCCCATTCTCCTTCCCTATGGAGACCATCAGTTTGTTCTGTAAATCTATGAGTCTGCTTTTGTTTTGTTTGCTCGTTTGTTTTGTTTTTCAGATTTCACATGTAAGTGAAATCATACTTGTCCGTCTCTGACTTATTTCACTTAGCATAATACCGTCTAACCCATCCATGTTAGCACAAATGGTAAGATCTCATTCTTTTTTAATGTATTAAAAGAATACCACATATTCTTTATCCATTTATGTATCAATGAACACTTAAAACTGCTTCTATATCTTGGCTGTCATGAATAGTGCTGCAATGGTAATAAGGGTGTATATTAAAATTAATGTTTTCTTTTTCTTCAGATAGATACCTAGGAGTGAAGTTGCTGGATCATATGGCAGTTCTATTTTTAGTTTTTTGAGGCACCTACATACTGTATCCACAGTAGCCATGCCAACTTGCAATCCCACCAGCAGTGCAAAAGGGCTCTCTTTTCTACACACCCTCGCCAAGGGTTACTATTTATTGTCCTTTTGTGAGGTGACATTGCATTGTGGTTTTGATTGCATTTCCATGATGAGTAGTGATTTGAGCATCTTTTTCATGTGCCAGTTGGCCATCAGTATGTCTTCTTTAGAAGACATGTCTATTTAAGTCTTCTGTCCATGTTTTAACAGGATTGTTTGTTTTTTGATGTTGAGTTTGAGTTCTTTACATATTTTAGATACTAAATCCTTATTAGATATATCACTTATAAATATTTTCCCCCATAAATCAATGATGTAATCACTAGAACATAAGTTCCATGAAGGCAAGGGCCATGAACACTTTATTTTCTGTAGTAATCTATAATATTTAACATTAAACTGGTGACTCAGTGCATATGTATTCTACAGGGTGGGGAAAAGTAGATTTACAGCTGTTCATATGGAAAGTGATATAGTAATTAATAAATGATAATGCAAGAATAAACCCTTGCCATACTCACAGCTATAAACCTACTTTTGCCCTGCTTTGTATATACAAATAAATATTTTTCTTAATAGTATTTATTCCCTGTACCAATTTACAATGTTCCAATAGGTCTCTAATAATCTCTAGGTTTCCCAATGAAACTCAGAGGGACATGTTTTAATTTGTGTTAATTTTAATAACTAATAGATGATAGTGTTTTTGAAAGCAAACTTGCTGACACTGCATTAAAATACTCTTTCTATTCCTATTCAAAATAAAAAAAAACTGAGTTTGGAATGAACACAGTATTTTATATACTTAAAAATAATGTATAATATCAGATAAAGAACTTTAAGCAGAGGGAGGGAGCATAAGGGGGATAAATGATAATGGAAAAATACAATAAAAATAAATACATAAAAAGAATTTTAATAATTAATTTTTTATTTTGGGAAATATTTTTACTATGGTAATGTTGTAAAGGGGGAAAAACCCTGTACTTGAAAATACCACTTGCAGCCCTGGCTGGCGTAGCTCAGTGGATTGAGCGCGGGCTGCGAACCAAAGCATCACAGGTTCGATTCCCAGTTAGGGCACATTTCCTGGGTTGCAGGCCACGGCCCCCAGCAACCGCACATTGATGTTCCTCTCTCTCTCTCCTTCTCCCTCCCTTCCCTCTCTAAAAATAAATAAATAAAATTAAAAAAAAAGAAAATACCACTTGCTTATTAGCAAAGGAATAGTACCATATTTGTATAAAAACATAGAAGTACAAATATTAAAAATTAATGTAGCCTTCAATAATCTATAATAATGCTATTTTATAAGTTAATATTATTTCTTAAAAAAAACTTTGATTTGTCTTAAATGATAGAGTTCTGTCATTTACCTCCAATGACAGTCTTACCTAGATTCACAATTTTGGTTCTACATACAGAATACTTTTGGAAAGCACATCTCAAATTCAAACTGAACCTTTTGTGCTTTCTAATTATTAATGATGACCCGATTATTCAGGAATAATGAGTACTAAATTTATGGATTGTCTCGCTTCCTTGCTCTTCTTTCTTCTTACCCTGTTTTTCTGTTACTTCTTTAAAACTTCACTCAGAGGGGCTCAGGCACATATAAGATAAAACTTCAGTTTTTTTCTTATAAAAACATGTGTTGAGATTTTCTTGAGAAGGAAATTGAACTTCCTGGCTCAAAATAAGGATTCTAAATAAAAGATTTTGACTACCTATGTTTAATCTCATTTGAGCTGTCGTAAGAAGTCAAAAAGTATGATGTTGTTAAAGACTTGCTATTATTGTGTGTGTGTCTGACGGAGACATAAGTAATACTTTTCCCAATAAGGTTTTTGGAAAGAAGGTGAAATTTTACTGAACCTTGAAAAGCAAGACCCAAAAAGTGTACAAAATCCTAAAACAAGCATGGAGTATAGTCTCACAAGGAAGATACAAATTTAGGAAAACTTGGCAGTAAACACCCTTTTCTTTTTTAATTGAGATATAATTGTAAAGCAGTATGGAGATACCTCAAAAAATTAAAAGTGGACCTGCCTTTTGACCCAGTGATCCTATTTCTGGGAATATATCCGAAGAAACCCAAAACACTGATTCAAAAGAGCACAAGCACCCCTGTGTTCACTGCAGTGTTATTTACAATCATCAAGACAGGGAAGCAGCCCAAGTCTCCATCAGTAGATGAGTGGATAAAACAACTTGGGACATTTACATAATGGAATACTACCTTGCCATAAAAAAGAAGAAAATTTTACACTTTGTGATAGTATGGATGGACCTGGAGAACATTATGCTAAGTGAAATAAGCCAGTCAGAGAAAGACAAATGCCATATGATTTCACTCTTTATGCGGAATCTAATGAACAAGCTGAAATAACAAGCAAAATAGGGACAGACTCACAGATAGAGAGTAGGCTGACAGCTAAGGGGGTAGAGGAAGGTTAAGTGGTGGAGGGATTGAGAAAAAAGGAAAAATGACTCGTGGACATGGACAACAGTGAGGTGATTGCAACAGGAGGGGGAAATAAGAGCACTAAATGGTAATAGAAAAAAAACATAAGAATACAGTAATATGAAAAAAAGACATATAATTAACACATAACATTGTATTAGTCTCAGGTATATAACATAATCATTCCATATTTGTATATATTGTAAAATGATCCCCACAATGCATCTAGTTAACATCATCACCATACAGTTATAAATTTCTTTCATTCTTTTTTTTTGTGATGAGAACTTTTTAAAGATCTCTAAGATCTTCTTATTGAGAAGAGAATAAAGATCTATTCTCTTCTCAATTTTCAAACACAGTATTGTTAACTACAGTCACCAGGCTGTATATTACATCCTCACAAGTTATTTACTTTACAATTGGAAGTTTGTACCTTTTAATGGCCCTCCCACTTCACCTATTTTGCCCACTTCTTGCCCCCCACCTCTGGTAACCACCCCCTGGTTCTGTGAGTTATTTATTTTTTTAACATTCCACATATAAGTGAGATTATATGGTAATTTGTCTTTCTCTTATTTTACTTAGCATGATGGCCTCAAGGCAGTGAAAACCTTAATGTTTCCTTAGCAGTTATTCCTTATTCTTGATATTTTATGCATTATTATTTTCTACCTTAATTAGAACTAGTGAATTAATAAAATAGAATTGAGCTGTTTTAACAGTATTGTTGTTTTAAATTACTGAATGGGGAATTAAGCAGAACAGAGAGATTTTACACTATTTATACCCAAAACAGTCATATATTAATCAATATAAAGTTTGCTGAAACAGAAAACATTTAAATAAACACATATATTTTAATATAAAATAAATTAGCATAAAATCAGTTAACTATTCAGTACTAAATTAATCAAGTGTGATTGTTAAAATATTGTAAAAAAATAATCCCCCAATTTACAACAAACAATTTCTGTGCCATTTAGATTTTGAAATATTAAGACTAACTCAACATAACCATTTAAAGTCCTTATAAAGCACTGGCAGTATCTGGGCACTAAATGCATTCTATCATTAAAATATTAAAAGAAAATTACTATACCTAGATCCCACTGCGCCATCTCCAGAGTCTTGGCTTCCAGCTTCACTTGGTGTGCTCACAGATTTGGAGGATGGAGACATAGGAGGAGGGACTAAATAGTGAAATAGACAGGTATCCTCTGTTACTACAAGGAGAGGTTGCTCAGCTTATGACGTTTCAAAGTAATTTAACATGAAGTAATTAACAAAAAAGAAAAATAATGGCAAAACACAAAACAAATATACATGAATGAAAATGAACAGTAAAAAGAAAAGGAAAAAGACAAAGTTAACAATGCATGCTGACAATTCATGCAATTTCTCCGGCAAAATGCATTTGGGCTTTACATAAAAAAAAAAAAAAAAAAAAGCAAGATTATAGAAGGATGCATCTTCATTTCAGCCAACACCAAATGTGGGCACTAATTTTCAAAGGAGAGCATTCCTTCTCCCCTTTCTAACTTCTCACTTTTAAGATCACCAGATTATAAATAATATTTAGAAATGTTTCAAAATCAAAACTCTAAAATATGCTTCTAAAGTCATTAACTCTCTTGTTTCCTGAGACTTATTTTTAAATGTTTTTTTTGGTCTAACCTTTTTCTTTCAAAAATGTCTTAAATGATTTAATTTTTGCCCCCCATTAAAAATAAAGGCCAATTTAGAGAAATGACTGTTGCTAAGGAATGGCTCCTTTAAAATGTCCATTAGTTTCCAGCAATTTGGGTGAAAAATGCAAAACAGGCCATAAAACAGCATGCCTTCTAGACATAATGCATAACATAAAGTGATTCATGCAACTTAAACAAGGCAAGACTTATGGTAACTTCCTTACCCCAGTATTCAGAAAAAACTGAAGTGTACAGACAAAGATACAGACACCCAAAATATTCTTAATCCCTTCTTATAGAAAAATACACATTTTTTTCATAGTATATAAAACAAACAGCAAATGCTTTCCCCTAAACTGTCACTTACAACATTATATACCAACAGTTGAGCGTGCATATTTCATGCTATTACATTTGTAAAACTTTTTTATTACCATTGCAGGGAGTATAGGAGGATCATCACTGCCATCTTCTGGTTAAAATTTATCATAATTGTCCCCGATCCCAAATATTTTTAAAATAATTTTTCAATGTACAATATTAAGTGACTAATACATTTTATGTTGAGTTGCAAGTCCTTCTTTTACGAGTCTATTGAAAAGAAGGTAAGTTCCCAGTTATATAGGAACTAAAGAAATATGTATTTAATTAAAAGTCTGTTTTTGGAATAGTCACTTTTACTGCACCCTTAAAATTATGTTTAAATATTTATATATGCTGCAGTAGAAACAGTGGGTTTGCTAATCTAACAAATGTACAAGTTTAGTATGATGAATTACATCTTAAACATAGGCATACAACTGATCATCCTATCTTTTCAGAGGCAAATTCTATTGGTAACAAGATTAGAAGAAAAAAAATCATAGCTAGTATGTTTGTTTCCTGAGACAGTGATTATTACTTAAATTCCAAAGGACTATAAAATATAATCACGTTTCTAATTTTGTGATTAAATTTATCAGAAACAATGATAAAACCAAACTGCCTTCATATATACAGTTCACATGCTGATGGCACTGTGCTAGGTGCTGCATGTATGTGTAACTCAAAGCAGCTAAAAAGGACTTTTATCTTAAATAAAAGAACATTAATATCCCTTAACTTCTCTTATGTTACATTTCCTCATCTTTTGTCCATCTTTCACTATGAGGCTTCCTTTAGGCTAAGATCCAAATGGAGAGGAATAAAGAGTAATATCTAACAGTGGTTTGCCACTATAAGCACAAATAAATGTTTATTAAACATAGTGAAGCAACATGTTTTGATAGTAAAGGTTTTCAGAAAAGAAATGTTATATTCCTTAAATTACATACTTAGTCATGCTTAGGAAAATATTTTTCTAAGCAACATATTAGAAAGACTGAAGGAAAACAGTAATATTATTCTCCATTATTTGTGATAATCTATAAAATTCTTTTCCAGGTTAATATGTTTTTCCCCTTTCTAGTGACTTCAAGTATCCATGACTCCACTCAACAAGTTTAACAACTATATTGAAAAAAAAATGTTACCTCAAATTCTTTATAGAAACATGTTAAACAATAATTATACATACATAAATAAATACACTAATTTGGCCAATTCTGAAATAAAGTTTCAGAAATTAAAAATAAATTGCAAGGATAATACTACCAAATTATCAGTTTCTTAGTCAGAAGCAAAATAAATCACCATAACTTTAAATTTGTAACTAGATAAAAATCTCCATCCCAGAACTGTATTCTCTCTTGGGAAAAAAAAAATATATATATACACATACACACACACACACACACACACACACACACACACACAAACACAAGCCAGCTGATAAATAGGACTTATTAAGTTATTATCTGGCCTACCAACTTCATCTTGCAACAATAAATAATGTATACTACAGAGGGACAAAACTAAAAAAAAGAAAGTTTTACTATTAGTGAAAAAGGAGGATTTTAATAGGTAAAAAGGGAATGGTAGCTTTATTTGATAGCTACCATATTTTAACCCAATTAGTCTGGAAAATCAAAGAATACATTAATTGCACAGTAAGGCAATGCCACCATACTCCAGGATCTAACAAATGACCCCTAAGAACAAATGAAAGCATGCATTCAGGGAGATTAAAAGAAAAAAAAAGCTAAACAACTCATTGCCTTTCAGAAAAGACTCAATTCTAGAACTAATTTTTAAAGATGAGTTAAGAGTACAATAAGCTCTGAAAATAACATAAGCTAATAATAATTTGCTTTTGCCACATATTTGAGAAATTATTTGCTTAATAAGAGTGATTCAGTCAGATCAACTTACTACACAGTTCTGCATATGAAATAGCCTAAAATAAACTTTTAAATGGTAGAAAATAAAGACTTAATATTGACATATGTGAGTACGTAAATGAATTTAACCTTCTTCGAAGTTTGGGGCAAAGACACCTATTTACTTCTTTGAGAACTGACAGAGAAATAAGTAAACTGAAAACCAAATCTATACCATGGCATACAGTGGTCATATAAATATTAATACTGAAAGGCTGCGATTCTAATTATCTAGAGAAAAAAATCAAAAAGGCCCTTGCAGGGATATAAAATTAACATTGCTACCTTTGGGCCTGTGAAGAAACAACTAGAATATTCTCAAAGCACAAAGGACCTGGGAGTGCACCTACATTTAGTATTAGAATTAAATTTGAGTCAACCACTGAGAACTACACAAAAGTCTCAGGGATGAAGGATGGGGCAAAGCCCAATTATTTTTCAGGTAAAAGAAAGGCTCTGGTAAGAAGGGACTATAGGAGACAGTTCTGCATGGTGTGGGCCCCACGCATAGGTTCTCCCATGGGGAATCAGGCCTGCATTGTACCTAGACTGCTATGAGACTTGCTTTTGCTAAAACTCCCTCACCCTGAATAGAGGCAGCAAGTGCTTACTGTAACTTCCTAAAGTCTGTGCCAAAACTCCCTAGTATGGAGTGTAACCAGTTCAACCATTTTTCCCTTTGCATTTGCAAATATCCTTCTTCTGCGATGTGATTAGTGGCATCCTCTCCTTTGTTTTCTGTAAAAGGTAACCACCTAAAACGAACCTGTGCATAGTAAATGAGGACCATCGTGTAATGTGCCCAGAAAGCAATAAAGGCTTGTCAAGGCAAGGGCCGAGACTTTTATCCTCTTGAGAGAGAAGCCATGCTGTCCCTTTTCCTCCACAGGACTCGGTAGTCCATGTGAATTTCTCCTGTCTCATCCACAATGCGGCCGACCCCATGAGCTGGGGTCCACATCAAGGGACTTTTTCAGAAAGAAGAATGTAGAAAGATGGACAGTCAAGGAAAGTAAGTGCAGGGAATGGAAGTGTTGGTAGAGGAGAGTGATAGGAAAGGAGTGAGCTTCTGATATTGAGGTCCCTTCTAGGATACTTAGTATTCAAACACAGCCCCTGTCACCATTTTGCCCCTTATTGGACACAAGTGCTCCTAGCCTGGAATATTAATATTTAAGTAACTTTTTCATTCCTTGCTCTTTTTGTCCTGAAAGCTCTTGCTTTAAACCTTAAATCTCTAAAAGCTATTAATTTCTTCCTTTTCTATGGCCCTTTCTCCTGATAATGAAGTTTATCTTCCACTAATATGCCCTAAATGTTTCCTTTCCTTTAATCTCTGCAATTTAGAGCATCAGATAAATTTTAAAAAATCAATAAAAATACAATTTTATAGAATTAAAATATTATAAGGAGCTATTAAAACTAGACTAAAATCACTTGAAAAAATGATCTGGTACATGTGAAGCATTCTGTCTAAAAATCGTATTTAAAATATTCAAAAGTTGCAAGAGGAAGGAAAAAAGGAAGTAATACTATTTTGACTAGCAAATTGCTTGTTTTTTAATTTTTTTTAAAGATTTTATTTATTTCTTTTTAGAGAGGGGAAAGGAGGGAAAAAGAGAGAAAGAGAAGTATCAATGTGTGGTTGTGTCTCACATGCCCCCACTGGGGACCTGGCCCACAACCCAGGCATGTGCCATAACTGGGAATTGAACTGGCGGCCCTTTGGTTCACAGCCCATGCTCAATCCATGGAGCCATGCCAGCCAGGGCTGCTTTTGTTTCTTAATAAAAGAAAATCCAGATAATAAACTATCACATTAATCAATTTACTCTACCCAATCGATAAAGACTCAGGCTACAGATTAATTGATAATATGTTTTCATCTCTTTACAAGATGGATAAAATAGTAGTTACACATACAGAGATTCACTTTATTTTTTTTAATCATCAGTGTTTAAGAACTCCACATTTGATACACTAAGATTTTATTCATTTACCTTTAGAGAGAGGGGGAAAGAGGGAGCGAAACATCAGTGTGTGAGAAATACATTGATCTGTTGCCTTTCCCAAGACCCCAAATGGGGATCTGGTCCTCAACTGAGGCATGTGACCTGACTGGGAATTGAACCAGTGACCTTTTGGTTTGCAGGCCAGCACTCCATCCACTGAGCCACACTAGCCAGGGCTGATACACTATGTCTTGCATACTATGCCTAAAATTAACTTTCTTAAGACTTGTCACTTAAATTTAGTTAAAAAAAAAAAAAAGAAGCCGTAGTGGAAATTTCCACTATGCATTTTCCTAAACTTTAACAGTAAGATTTTGTTGTTGCTTTTAAAGCAGATTAGCTTTTATTTGGCCTTACCAGCTATAAAGACATATGACTTACAGTAACTGAACAAGCAATGAAGTGTCTAGCCTGTGCTGGGCACCAGGGATAAAAATGTGGTATGTTATCCCAACTCCCAAGGACCTCTGTCAAAAAGCAGTGAAATGACCAAAAAAATAAGGATCTACCACTGAAGAGAAGCTAAGAGGTTTTCTTAGCTATATTTAAAAAAATATTATTTTGGGGAGAGTAAAATAAAAGAAAAACAAATCCATTTTAAAATACATTGATTGTTTTTAATAAATCTTCTTGAGTATCCTAGCAATGTTCTTATATAATAAAACATATTTAATAAATTTATTCTGTATTGAAAAGAAGAACAAGTACCCATCTTGGGTTATGATACAAAATGTATTTTTTACTGTGAGTTACTGTCAAAAAAGTTTGACAGCCACTGTCTACATGTGTATCCTGTATTTTTCAGGCCTCGTTTTAAATAAATAATGGAAAGATTTTTAGGCATTGGTCGAAGAACAGAAGGTAGAAAACCACACAAGTCATTTAATGAAGTTAGTATAACCATTATAATAAAACCAGACAAAATATAGTAAAAGGAAAAAAAATAAGTCTTTTGAGCATAGATGAAAAATTTCTAAATAAAATACTAACAAATGAATCTAGCAATATATAAGAAAAATAGTATCTCATAACTAAGTTGGGTTTATTCCAGAATATAAGTATATTTTTATATTACAAAACATACCAATATAAATCATCATATTAATACATTCAAAGGAAAAAAGCATACTTTCATCCCAAAATATGAACAGACCTATGAGTTTATGTAAATATTTCAGTGGTTTTAAAAAATGTCCACAAATTCTATGTGAATGTGGGTTGGATTTAGTGACTGTCTTCCAATGGACAGAATGTAGCACAATGATGCTTTGGGACTTTCACGGGTAAGTCACAAAAAAAGAGTGTTTCCTCCTGATTCTTGCTTTCTTAGATTGTTCACTCTAGAGGAACCCAGCTGACATGCTGCAAGGATACTCAAGCAGTTCTGTGGAGTGGCCCGCATGGAGAGGAATTAAGCCCTCCCACTAACAACCAACACCAACCTGTCAGCCATGGGAGTGAGCCATCTTGAAAGCAAATCCTCTGGCCCCAGCCAAGACTTCAGATGATTATAATCCTAACATCTTGACTTTAACCCCATGAGAGGCCCTGAGCCAGAACCACTCAGCTAAGTAACCATTACATTCCTAACTGGCAGAAACTGTGAGAGACGATAAATGTTTAATATTTTTTTTAAAATGATATAAAAACAAATAGAAAACTCAAATAGACTATAACCATAAAAAACTTGAAATTGCATAAAAACAACAACAAAAAAAACAACCCTGTTGTCAACCGCCCCCTGGGGAAAAAGTCATAATCCCGGGCAGCTTTACAGTTCAATTTTATCAAGTTTTTAAGGAACAGGTAATACCTACATTTTATAAATGGTTCTATTGTACAAAATAATAAAAGGGAAAGCTATCCAATTTATTTTAAACCATAACAGAGTGGCCACTGAACATGGACAGTATAAAAATATTATAGGTAAATTTCACTTATGAGTATACACACAGAAATCCTAAATAAAATATTAGCTAATCTATTTTTCAAACACACATGCACACACACACACCCCTTGTCTGCCACTCCTTGGAGGTGACTATTGGAAATTAAAGTGAAAAAAGTTAAGCATGTCTCCTGCTTTTCTAACAGAAAATGCAGTTAGAGTAACTAAATAGCCCTATTTGCTGAGGGAAAGCTCCCCTTTGAAGAATGAGACATACAGGACAATGCCATGTATGCATATAAAACACATAGACACTTAGATATATGAAACCCTGAAAAATGTAAACATATGTAGTGCAGACCAAAAAGGTGTATGTTACAAATGCAAAAGCACTTAATGCAGGACTGGGAAGAAGAATTAAATTGGAGATGGTGTATAAGGGAAAAACACACACAGACAGACATATGCACACAGCTAAAGAACGATCTGTCAAAAAGTGATGATTGGAGGTGGGCCATAAATTAAGAATTATGAGCAAGTAGATTCAGTGAAACGGATATCCTAAAAAAGAACAGAAAAGGGAAAAAAATCCTACAGGGGACAAACAAAAGCCAATGGCTCAGAAAAAATGATTATTCAAAGACTATACAATTAACAAGCAACTGGTATTTTTAAAACAAGATAACAGTGTTCTGATTCATTTACTTTTATGCAACATAAAATATGCAACATAAGCTTATTAAATAAAGATGTAAACATTAATGTATTTCGATCTTCATAATCTACCAATAAGGAAAAGGCAAATAAGCTGAAAGAAGTAACAATGAAGCAGACCATGAAAGTAACCAGCTTTTCATCTTCACACCTTTTAGATATATCAGCTCTAAGGACAGTTTTGTTGTAGTTTCAAAACAGGTATACAGCAGTTGATATCTCTGGTGTTTGTTCCCTGGACTACATGAAATTAGCCTACAAGCTAACCCTGAAATTTTAGGTCCCTAAATGACTAGACTCATGTCAAACTAATAATACTATGTTTAGCTTCTACACTGAACTCAAAATTATTTTAAGCATGCATTTAAGGCTTTTTGATATGTAACTATATTGTCCTCAGTACCTCTACTATTTCAGCTTTTTGGTCTAGCACTGCTATCAAAATGAGTCTAGAAGAAGAATGAGACAAAGTCAGACCACTGTCAAAATAATGTACCAATATTATTTCCCTTATTAGCATGGACAGCAGAAAGCTATATGCTTCTCTTCCCACTCCTGTATCTTTGAAAACTAATCGATTACATCTCTGTCTAACCTGCAGAAAGGAATACTGAGTTAAAATCAGAACTCAGTCATCTTTGAGCTTAATATAGTATGGCATAGAAAACTTGATCAACAAATGTTTGTTGAAATAAATGGCTGATTTAATTAAAAAGTCAACTGGTGGTTTGTATATGTTAATAAACATAATTAACCTTGCAGTTCTTTTGAACAAACAAAATAACCACATATTAGCATATCTGAAAAAGACAATTTCAAATAAATTATAAGATCAGTAATTTTTAAGACATATGAATAAGAAAAATAAGAAATATTGTCAACTCATTCATCTCAGGTACATATGAGCTGAATAGAATACTTGTCTCTTATAAATGGATATATTCTTATCCTTACCAATGGGGGATTCTGGAGTTAGTCCCATGCTTTGAAGTAATGCTTCAGCTTCTCTTCTTTTTTTTTCTAGATCTGATTCTTCTTGCACAAGAGCAACTGCTTCCTTCTTCTGATCAGTCTAAATTTTTTAAGTTAAAAACTTAAGTTTATATATGGTATTCAATATTTCTGTTTTCAAAAAAAGTATTTTGATTACACATTATACTCATTAAATGAAAATCATTTTCGATAGAATTCTAGTAAGTAATCTCCAAATGACATGTACTAAATTGATCCATTTGTATATGTAATCAAAGAGCTCCCACAAAAAATTTCCTAATATGTAAATTCTAAAAGTACAGTCAACTTCTCATTATCTATAGCATTAAATTGCTATCCACAGTTAGAAATTGTGAAAATCTCCCCCAGTGGCACAAAAGCTTAGATATAAGTATCATAATGCTATGAAAAAAAAGATGGAATTAAAAAAACCTTTTTATTTATTTATTTTTAGAGAATGGGCTACAAAGGGAGAAAGAGAGGGAGAGACACATCGATGTGCCAGAGAAACACTGATTGGTTGCCTCTTGCACACCCCTAGCAGGAGACCTGGCCTGCAACCCAGGCATGTGTCCTGACCCGGAATCAAAAACACCCAACCCATTGAGTCACACCAGTCAGAGCAAGATGGAATTATCTAAAAGGTAACAAATTTTAACTAACTGGATAATTTAATTTGTTGAAAAAAGTATGAGTACCTCAAACTTCTATATGAAGTTTTCATTGCATTTATTCAACTTTATGTAAGGATGTGTGTAAGAAGTGCATCTGGAGAAAAGCTTTTTAGAAAATTTTTAAGCTAAGGTATTATTTTTATGGTAAATATGTGATTGGATTTGGTAAAATCACTTTTGCATAGTTCTAAACATTTTTTAAATTAAACTCTTGCCAGCTTTTATTTTAGAGATTTATAGTTTTAGCAAAATTCCAGTTAAACTAGATAAGCTTCAAGCCCTGGCTGGTGTGGCTCAGTGGACTGAGTGCCAGACTACAACCAAGGGGTTGCTGGTTCGATTCCCTGTCTGGGCACATGACTGTGTTGCAGGCCAGGTCCCCAGTAGAGGGTGCTCAAGAGGCAACCACACATTGATGTTTCTCTCCCTCTCTTTCTCCCTCCCTCCCCCTCCCTAAAAATAAATAAGAAAAAAATCTTTAAAAAAATTAACTAGATAAGCTTCAATATTTTCAGTCTATCCAAAATGAAATCCTTAAGGTGAAATTTAAGCCTTCAAGAGAAAAGTTCTATATATACAGTAGTGTCCCCTTATCTGCTGTTTCACTTTCCATGGTTTTCAGTTACCTTTGGTTAATCTTGATCTGAAAATATTAAATGGAAAATTCTAGAAATGAATAATTTATAAGTTTTAAATTGCATGTCATTCTGAGTAGCATGATGAAGTCTTGCTCTTTGCACTCTGTCCAGCCTGGGATGTGAACCATCTCTTTGTCCAGCATATATGCTAACCACCTGTAAGTCAGTAACTGTTTTGGTTATCAGACACACCATTATGGTACTGAAAAGTACCTGTGTTCAAGGAACCCTTATTTTACTTAATGATGTCCCAAAGTGCAAAAGTAGTGATGCTGGCAATTCAGATATGCCAAAGAGAAGCCATAAAGTGCATCCTTTAAGTAAAAAGGTAAAAATTCTCAACTTTAAATAAAGAAAAAGAATTATATGCTGAGGTTGCTAAGATCTACAGTAAGAAGGAATATTCTGTGAAACTGTAAAGAAGGAAAAATAAATCTGTGCTAGTTTGCTGAGAGAACACATTCACATAACTTTTATTATAGTATATTATTATAGTTCATGCACTGCATAACATTTCAGGCAACAGTAGGCCAGATATGCAACAGTGGTCTTATAAGATTATAATAGAGCTGAAAAATTCCTACCTCCTAGTGATGTCAGAGTGCAATGCATTAAGCAGGTGTTTGTGCTAATGCTGGTGGAAACAAACCTACTGTGCTATCAGTCTTATAAAAATAGTATAGCACATATAATTATGTATAGTACATAATACTTGATAATAATACATTACTGTTACTGGTTTACATATTACTATACTATGCTCATTATTTTAGAATGTACTATTTCTACTTATAAAAAGTAAGTTTACTGTAAAATAGCATGCGTATTACGCTGGCAGCAGCCTCATACATCTTGTTTACTATGTGTTTATATGTATGTACCATGATGATTTAACATCATTTTGTTTCATACAGTAACATGCTGTGCAGGCGTGCATCCCAGGAGCAACAGGCTATACCACACAGCTGAAGTGCATAGACGGCTACACCATCCAGGTTTGTGTAAACACCTATGATAGTTGCACAAGGACGAACTCGCCTATGACAAGTTTCTCAGAACATATTCATGTCATAAAGTGGTGCCTGGCTGTATTAGTTGTTGTTACTATGCCTAATTTATAAATTAAATATTATCATAGGTACATATGTATAGGAAAAAACATAATATTTACAGGGTTCGGTACTGTCTGGGGTTTCAGTTTCCCCTGGGGCTCCTGACCTTATCCTCCACAGATGAGGAACACTACTGTAGACCTCAAATACCTAGTTTGACAAGACAACAAACTATTACTCGTACAACTGTCTACAGTGAATTTTGTCAGTCATAATATTCTGTACCATTTTAACTTGAAAAGTTCATCAGAAAATTTCATCAAAATGGCCAAACAGGCTATATTATCAAGTTGACACTTTGTGTAACAACGTATTAGTAGACTCATTTGTTTAATGCTGTTATCTCTTGTACTGTTTCATAAACTTTAGGTATATAAATCATGTAATAGATATTCCTTAGAGGTTGCTTATGGTCATCCTTAGAAAATGAAAACCAAATTTGCTCTCAGCACTGAGGGGCTTAAAGCTATAGATACTACTTTGTAATGGCTCTGCTGGTCTGACTCATGCTTCTGCCATGAGCTATTTAAAGAAATAACTAACCTAAACCTCCAACTCTCTTATAATAATGTATTACAGAAAGGTGCAGAATACATTAGAAAAATTCCTCAATTATAGGCATTGACAGCATCATTGCAATGCCACATACAAATGGTATCTTTGATTTTTCTAATTTTTATTTTTTCCCTAAGAGATTCCTATAAGTCTTGCTATTGTTTAGGTAATCACATCAGAAAACTTGAAACTAATGTCACACTTAGAACAAGTTATCTTACACTGGCCATTAAAAACATATCTGTGATGAAAGCATACTAACTTAATCTAAAGCGCTTCCATAGGGATAAATGTACATTTCAACACAGAAACAAGTAAAATATCTCTAACTCAGGGTCAATAAATATTTGCCACACATGATTAAATGGTGATGCTAAAAATCAGAAGACGTAAGTATCTGGTCCACCTTTAGGATATAGCAAACCCTTTACTTAGTAAAAATATTTCAATGACTAACTCATGATAAAGGAGATAAAAATAAATTCCTTAATTAAGTAATTTCTTTGCCATCAATACTATCTTGACAAATTATTAGCAGTTCAAACTAGAAAACTATTATTAGCAGTTCCTACTAATAGTCCAAAATCCATGTTTTATGAGCAGATGCCCCTTACTTTATATAATAAACATATTCTTAGAAAACTATTGGGTTGGCCAAAAAGTCTGTTATGTTTTTTTCTGTAAAATGGCTCTAGTAGTGTTTAGTTGTCTTTAACTTCATTTGAAATAGTTTTGTTAGATTGTATCATGACAGCTGTCATATCAGTTTACATTGAAAAAAAATTATCAAAATTGGTGAGTTTTTATGCAGCCATCTCAATATTAAGAATGGGAGAAAATATGCAACATTTTCAGCATATTATGATTTATTATTTCAAGAAAGGTAAAAAAGCAACTGAAATGCAAAAATGATTTGTGCAGTGTATGGAGAAGGTGTTATGACTGAATGAACATGTCAAAAGTAGTCTGCAAAGTTTCTTGGTACTATGGACATTTGACCAAATAATTCTTTGCCAAATAATTGGAAGGTAATAATTAGCAGCACCTCTGGTTTCTACCCACTAAAAGCCAATAGAGGAAGATAGCCCATATACTCAAAATATCCAAATCACTAAAGTTATTGCTGAAAATGAAAAATGTGTCTTATTTTACAGAAAAAAAAATGCAACAGATTTTAGGCCAACTCAATAATTATATAAGTTGAACTTTCATAAATCAAATCTTAGAAATGCATCAATCTACATGAAATATTTTTTATTTAGTAAAAAAACCCATCTTTTAACTGATCAGTTTTATCATTTTCAGTACTATCTTGGGTTTCAGGCATCTACTGCGGGTCTTGGACCCTTATTCCTCACAGGAACGTGCACCTCAAATGCCTGTATTGACTAGATACCTATTACTCAACCTACTGTCTGCAGTGGATTTTGCTAGTCATACCCAGTTTCTTTAAAGTAAGATTCACCTATAGATTCTATTTTACAGTCAAAACCCCTGGATTTTTTAACTATTCTGAAAGCTTTACATAAAGGTTAAGTAATTGAAATAAAATGCAACTATTTTTATTAAATTTATTTTGAAAAATCATACATACTTCCTTTTTTTTCCTTTCTTCTTCTTTTCTCTTCTTTTCCTCTCTGATTTGGGCTAGCCGTTGCTTCTTGCGTTCCAACTCTGCCTTTAATTCACTTTTGTCCGACATATTTGTGACCTTAAGAAGCATATAATCATATGCAATCATCGTTACATTGGTAAAGGCAGCACTCTTTTTAAAAATGTCTCTAAGATTTAAAACAAAGGTGTATAAGAAATATTCAAAGTTGAACTTGAAAATGTAAGAAGGACTGAGGTGCACTTGGGGGTAAATATGTGTGTCATTACAGAGATGATTGATCTTTAAAAACAACAGAGAGCACTTTGTGAGCTGACGTGTATATGGAAATAAAATGTAACAAGGAGTTAAAATACAGGACAAGCTAAAGAAAAGAGCAGAAGGGAGGTTCAAAAAGCAGAAAAAAATATCCAGAGTTGAGCACAGTACCTAAAACATAGCTCTTCAACGCACAAATGCCCAAATGTAACACAATATCTCTGGCTCTTAAAACACAGCATATGGGCTGTCATTAAGAACCTTAAATTAGGCTATACGATACAGATCAAATTACCTGAGTTTTCTATTCGTTCCCAGAAATTTAATAAAAGCAATGTGCAGTCAGACACAAAATTGCTGTAAATTCTAAAAGTGCAACGTAATAGTAATAGTTTAACAAGCCAAGCAGAAAATAACCATCATTTACTATCAAATGTACTTAGTTACAGTAAATACATGTTTAGTCAAAGCCCCTAAACAAAGTCTGACCGGCTTAACTACATAAAGCTGATCGGCCCGCTCATCTTCACAGAAGCCTGAGCCCCAACGACTAACAACGCACATGTTCACTTTCTTAACACTTGATGGAAGATGGCCCTGGAATTTTGTGCTACCATCTCCGCATTTGGGTACTTTCCAACACAAACGGTGAGGGAAAACGCTGTCAATGCAAGTAGTAATGACCTTTATTTATAAAATGGAGCAAGGCGAAAAGGAGTCACTTCTCCCTCGGGGTCACGACCAAGAGGGCGCGGCTCTGGCCAGTGTGTCCGGAGGAGGGGACCAGAGAGCGCTGGACAAGCCTCAAGGCTCTTCGAGCCACCTCAGAAGGATCAAGAATGTAAGAGAGCGGACCCGTCTCCCCAGCCTTCCTGAGTCACCGCACCGGGTTCTCCCCGCCTCTCCTTCCCGGAGCCGGCCCAAGCGGCAATGTCAGCAGAACTCCCAACCGCCCTTTGAGTCCCGATGTGAGACACAGCACACAGGGGGGCCTGGAGGTAAGGACAGTCAACCCACCTGTCAGGTGGCGGGACGGCGAAGAATCCGCCCGCCTGCAACTTCCCGGTAACGTCCCTCTCCTTCACCCACCAGACCTACTGTCGCCGCCACTAGCTCGGGGGCTACCAGAAACACACAAAGAGGGATGGGCGGTGGCTGCTACGGCAAGTGCTTAGGGACAAATGACTTCATCAGAACGAAGTCGCTCTCAAATAGAAAGGGTGGGGCCCTGCTGAGGGGAATTGTAGTCCCTCCGTGATTTGCCTGTGTAAAGCAGAGGCCAAGAGATGAGACAAAGGAGCCAGTCAGCCCAAGGGCCCGAAGTGTTTTCGCTTTGCCAAAAACTGGAAGACTATTGTTAATACCCTCGCGCTCAACAAGCAACCACCTCCCTTTTCATACAGGACCGGGGAGAACTACATGCCCCAGTTCCAAGGGAAACTTGCGTGGGACGAGTGATGCATCCTGGGAATTGTGGTTCACGGTAGTCGCAAAGTATTCTGGAACATGTAGTGTTTCTTAGTTTTGGGTTCTCCCTCCCTGAGGCCTTCTTTCTTCAAAACTCCCTTAGAAACTTTCAGCACTGCTTTAAGGAGTATGTTTGTTGATCACAATGTTGTATGTTGTATCTCAAGATTTTTGACTCAACAGTGGTGGAGTTTTAAGAAGTGTTTTCTAGTAGTGAAGCTATACATTGCACTGAGATTTGGGTGTAGAACACTTTTTAGGGTATGCAAGGGGAAACTCCATAAAACCTGGAATTTACTTATAAAAAATTGTGTATTTATTCTCACATGTTTAAACTTCAGTCTCTTTCAAAGTACTTTACATGTATTGCAATGCACCTATCGAGATGTTGTTTCCTCTGCTTAGTTTTTGAACTCGTCAATTTTGATGCCTTTTAGTGCTTCTGCTGGTTTTTGTTTCACCTCTTCCACATTGGCAAAATGTTTCCCATGGGGGACTCTTTTCATAGATGTAAACAATAAAAAAGTTGCTCAGGGTGAGATTGGGTGAATAGGGAGGGTTATCCCATTTTTGGTCAAAAACTGCTGAACACTCAGTGTGGTGGGGGCAGGTGTGCTCATAAATCATCCATCATGAAATTGACAAATGCGTTGAAAGTCTTCAAGAAAATTAACTAAAGCTAAACACAGACTCACCCAACAATGCCAGCTGGTGCACTGATACAGATGGGTTCCTAGAACATTCACTTATTGGGGGAAGCCTGTACTACAAGGGACCCTCTCTAAAAAAGGCAATTTTGGGGATTTTGGGGGTACCCCCTCATATATACCAGTTTTTAGGGGGAAAATGCCTTATAGAGGTTTCATGTGGGATCTTAGGCAGAATTTAAAATAAAAAATATAAATTGTTAAAAGGTACTGTAACCCCATTCTGTCAAAAACTGAGAAACTTGGGTAGTAAACACAAAATACAGTGTACAGATGTGTTGTGGAATTGTGCACCTGAAAACTCTGTAATTTTGTTAAGGAATATCACCTCAAGGAATTCAATTAAAAGGGGAGAAAAAGAAAGATACTTGTAAATCTTACCTAGTTTTTACTAGTATTTATGATATAAACTTGCTTACTTCTGTGTTAAAGTTTTGAAAATTATCAATAAAAATTTCTAATTCCTATATTTCTTTTTTTAATCTTCATCTGAGGACATGCTTATTGATTTTAGAGAGAAGGGAAGCAGAGGGGGTGGAAAGAAAGAAACATGGATGTGAGAGAGAAACATCAATCAGTTGCCTCTCACACCTGCCCCAACCAGAGATGAAATCTACAACCTAAGCATGTGCCCTGACCAGAAATCAAACACTCGACCTTTCGGTTTATGGATGATGCTCCAACCAACTGAGCCACACCAGCCAGGGCTCTATTTTCTCTTAAATTTCATTGCGTACACATGGACTATTCATTTGGAGCTACAAATAAAATTATTACTCTTGCAAAATAATAGTTATTAAATAAATAAATAAATAAGAATATATTAATTCGGAATGGCTGTAGGCTAAGACAAGAACTGGGGAATAAAGATGTAAAAAGCAGGGAAATCACATATCTAAATTTAGATTTAGTCCTGAAGATGACGCGAATCTACTGACAGATTTTAAGTAGGATGATGGTATGATATGGTTAGCATATTAAACAATTGACCTTTTCAAGTAGTCTGAAGAAAGCCTGGTGCCATTTTCTTTAGTCCTCAGACTCATTTCCTGCCCCTCTGTGTCAAGCTCTGTGCCTGAGGGGATTGATCTCAGCTTCTCTGAGAACTTCCATGTTATTGGGCATAACCAAAGAAAGGCCTAGGCAAAGTTATCAGAAGGCTGGTGGAAAGGGAACTTGGACATCTCTTCCCCATTCCTTCTCTTTTTTGACGATAGTGTCCAGCAGTGACTTCATCTCTCCATGATCATAGCTCCTGTCAGGTGGCCCCTCCTCTATGACCCTACCTTTCAGAGGGCTCTGTGAACTTTATTTTCTCCCTTTGTCTCTTTAGCATCTCCTCTGTAGCTAATCTGTAAATGTATTGTCAACTGTGATTTGCTCCCTTACCTGTGCTACTCCTTCTATAACTGATCCTTTCATTAAATTAATTTCATTTGAACTACTTAGGTAAATTCTGTTTCCTGCCAAGACCCTTATTGATACAACTTAGGAAGGAAGGGAGGGAGGGAGAGAGGGAGGGAGGGAGGGAAGATGGGAGATGGAGAGAAGAGGCAGGGTAGAGACTAGAGGCAGGGAATGCAGTTAGAAGGTTTTTGGATGGAGCCAAAAATTACATATGTGTGAGGCAATGCATTAGCAGTGGGAATTAAGAAAAATAGATAAATTGGACAAATGTTAAGATTGTGTAAGACTTTTATAGCAATAAATCAGGCTAGGTACCCCAAACGACCTTTTGAAAACATCTAAAAACACTAGATAAAAATTCAAGATAAAATACCTTTCTTCTTGTTTTAACGAGATGGCAAGAAAGTAAGGAATACTTAAGACAAAAGATGGTGGGAACCTAGAGCATTTGCCTAATTTGATAAATTTTCACAGTTTTATGGGGTCAAATCACAAGAGACAGTGCCCAAGGTCTACTGTAGACTAGAATTTTAAAAAGAAAACTTCCCAATAAATCCGTGCTGTAAGAAATCTACCTCCATTCCTGGAAAATTACCCAACAACTCTGGCACTCAGTAGGATAGGAATGAGGAGGCAAATATGAGAATATTCATGTAAGGCCCTCACAAGGATTTTTCAGCCTAAAATTTCAGTATCTGGATGGTTTATAAAAATATGGTCTAAAAATTTGATTTAAAGTTGTCCCAGTCTTCTTATATACTCAGGTGCTTGGGAAAAGCAATTTTTTTTTTAAATAGAAAGTCATCCTTATTGAAGGCTTTGAGAAATTTCACATAGATAAATTTCAAGAAATATGAGCTCAAACATCAGAAAACACACAAAGAAAGAAGGCACAAGAAGCAAGAGCCAACCAACCGAAACAACAGATAGCAGAATAAGATCCACAAAGACTTCAGATACAGGGATCATTGAATTCAGGATATAAAATAAATATGGTTAACATGTTTTAAAAACTAAAAGAAGGAACAGAAAACATGACTAAACTAGCAGATTGTAAAAAGAATCAACTGGAATTAATAGAAATTAATAATATAATGTGTAAAATGAAAAACTCAAAGATGGGTTTACCCTAGCTACAGAGAGCAGTATAGTACTTGCCTTATACAGCCTTAGGCCCTGTACTTGGGAGTCATCTCTGGCCCTCAGCCAGCCACAATGAATCCTCTTGGTTAAGAATATGGCCAGTCACATGAAGTCTATATGCTTTCTTCTAGATCATAGTCCTGGCCCCACAGACCCTGAAATTCTCAGCTCAAATGGTCCTGAGCCTGCTTCTAGTTCCTCCCCAGGTCTCTCTCCTGAGGGTAGACTGAGTCCTCAGGGGGTTGCCAAGAAATGGCTCTTGGGGGATTATAGATAGAATTTGGATTGGCTGTTTAAATGTGTGCATTTGTAGGTTGGCTGTTTAAATATGTGCATTTGATGTCCCTTACAATGTGATATGGAGCCCGGAATAGAAAGAGAGGAGTTTCGGGCTTGCAGTAAGGAGTTAGCTGTCTCTGTGCTGCTGTAACAGAGGACATAGTTGTAGGTATCCAAGAATTTTAAATTCAAACCTGGCTTTTGTCAAGATAGGGGGGTGGAATGTATTTTATTTATTTCTTTGTTAGCTTGATTTCTAATTTTAAATATATCCACACAGCATATGGCCTTACATTTGTACTCTTTCCAGAGTCCTAAAAATATTAGGAGCAGGTTAAAAGAGAAAATTTGTTTATTAAAAGATAGTACTAAATAAATTACTTCAAATGAAGTACAGAGACAAAAATATAATACATGAGAAAGATTTAGAAACATAGAGGATAGGAGGAGAAGGTCTAGGAAGCATCTAATAAAGTTCTGCAAGGAAAAGGGAGAGAAAACAGGGCAGAAGCAATATCTGAAAAGACAATGGGCGAAAATCACCAATCCACATATTAAACAATTTCAATTAGTTGTTAACGGGATAAATGAAATCTACAATTTGACACAGCAGAATGAAACTATAAAATTTAAAAATAATAAAACAACAACAACAAAGAAAAACACTGTAAATAAGCCAAATGTCCACCAACTGGTGAATGAATAAATTGTAATATATCCAAACAATGGAATACTACTCATCAACAGAGAGGACTGAACAAATCAAATGTGCAGCAGCATAAATGAATCTTGAAAACATCATGCTAAGTGAAAGAAGCCAAATATAAATGACTGTGTACTGTATGATTGCGTATGTGTGAAATCCTACACAAGGCAGAACCACAATAACAGAAGGCAAACTAGTGTTTTGCTAGGGTTGGGAAGGAGAGAGTGACTAATTGCCAACAGGGCACAAGGGAACCTTTTGGAGTGATGGAGTGTTTTGATCACCTTTGCTTTGTAGTTAAGCTTTGGAATCAGAAAGTGTGAGACTTCCAATTTTGTTCTTCTTTTTCCAGATTGTTTTGGCTATTTGGAGTTCTTTAAAATTTTATATGAACATTAGCATGGATATTTCTACTTCTGCAAAAAAGGCCATTGGGATTTTGGTTGGAATTATATTGAATTGGTAGATCACTTTGGGGAGTATTGCATCTTAACAATATCGTCTTTCAACCTACGATCACAGAATATTTTTCCATTTATTTAGCTCCTTAATTTCTTTCAGTAGACCTCCTTTTTAGCATTTTTTTTTCAGTTTTCAGTGTACAAACCTTGCTCTCCTTGGCTCAGTTTTACCTAATATTTAATTCTTTTTGATGCTATTGAAAATGTAATTGGTTTTTTAATATCCATTTTGGGTTGTTCTTTATTAGTGTGTTAAAAAAACAGAATTTTGTGTATTAATCTTTTTAAAATTAATTTGAGAGAGACAGAGAGGAATAGAGACATTAATTCGTTTTTTGTTTTTGTTTTTTTTTAAATTATTTATGCTTTGTTGATTGCTTCTTGTAAGTGCCCTGACCAGGGATCAAACCTGCAACCTTGGCATATCAGGATGATGTTCTAACCAACTGAGCTACCCGGCCAGGACCTGTGTATTAATCTTGTATATTGCAACTTTGCTGGATTCATTTATTTGTTCTAAGAGCTTTTTGTGCATGTGTATGAATTCTTTAGGATTTTCTGTATATAAGATAATGTCACCTGTAAATAGAGGTAGTTTTACTTCTTTTTGTCTAATTTGCATGCATTTTCTATCCTTTTCTTGTCTAAATTTCTCTGGTTAGAATTTCCAGTACAATGCTGAATAAAAGTGATGAAAGAAAGCACCCTTGCCTTGTTCCTGATCAGTCTTAAAACTACTACTGCTCTTTTTAAAAGGTCAGAATATCTCTTCCCTTCATTGGCAACCTCTCTAAGATCATAGGCAACCCCTCTTCTATTCTTTGACCCTCCTCACTCAGGGACTGTTGTCAGCTCTGGGCACCAGGGTCTGAAGACTGATGCTTTCAGGCAGGGAGCTGAAAGTGAATATCTAGAGCTGTGGGGAATATCTAGATATTGGTTGGAATTTCCATCCATTTAGTAGAGAATAAAGTATATGTGAAAAATAGTTTCTGTCTCTTAGTGTCCTGAAATTTCCATCTCATTGTGGTTAAAGAATTACTGGCTGTTTTTCAAATCCTAAAATCTGATCAAGTAAATAAAGGCACAGCCATAGAATGCAGTACCATTAAAATTAGCAAGGTAATTCTCAATGTGCTGATGGCAAATGACCTCCAATGTAATTTACAATTAAAAAAAACTAAATACAGAATAATTTGCATAGAATGATTCCATGTGTGCTAAAAAATTAAACATATACATGTGTATACTATTTTTGCACAGACACACAAGAAGTGAGTAATAATGAATGTCTCTCTAGAAGGGGGTTAGATGTCTTAGAACCTAGGCTAAAATAAAGATTATATATATATAAATGTGTAACAAAAAAAACCAGCCTTTTGTTTTATTTCATTTTTAACACTTTTAAAAACCCATTATCAGCACTGATTAGGAAGACCATAATGGTTGAAGAAAGGTCAGTACTCCAGCTATTACTTAGTTCAAACCACTATGTCATCCCTAAAATGGCAGGATTGAGGAGGAGTTAGAGTGAGCATTAGTGCTGGAAGGGTTTTTTGTTTTAGGGTGGGGGAGGGAGGTTGGGGGAATTTGCATTTTAAATCTCAGAATGGTTTGTAAGAGAGGATAGAAATAGATGAAATTGGCATTTGTTGAACAAATTCATATCTAGAATTACACTTGAACTCAATTATGCGAACTTATGGAAAGTTTTTTGGAGAAATATATTGAACATACTGTAGGATTTCTTTACACGGCATTTTAAAGCAGGCAAAACAACACTGATGATATAAGACAGAGCGTTGCCATTGAGGTACAGGGTATTGACTGGAGAGGGATGTGGGAAGGTGTCTGGGGTGTTGGTAATGCTCCACATCTTGATACGGGCTGGGGCCACACGAATTTACATAGTCTGCAGACAGCTCATTACACAATTGTATGTTGTAAAGTTGTATACATTTTACAGATTTATATAACCTGTGGAAAATTCTATCTTCAAGAAGGGTCCTCTGAATGCACGGCAAGGTGGCAGATAGAGGACCAGGCCATCCCACATTTGCATGTGAATAAATCAGGAGGAACAACTGGGGAGCGAGACAGACCACACAACCCAGGCTTCCAGCATGGAGAAATAAAGCCTGAGAACCTCTGGCTATTAAAAAATGTGGGAATTGCCACTGTGGAAGAAACTCACAGCCTCATAGGAAAGTTCATTGGAGAGACCACAGGGCTCTAAAACATACACAAGCCCACCCACCAGGGAATCAGCACCAGTAGGCCCCAATTTGCTTGTGGGTAGTGGGGGAAGTGACTGAAAGCCAGCTGATTGCTGAGCAAACAGCATTGTTCCCTCTCAGACCCCTCCCCCACTGACAGCACCACACTGCAGCAATGTGGGTTGCCCCACCCTGGAAAATATCTAAGCCTCTGCCCCTTACTATGTAACAGGCACACCAAGACAAAAACTATGGCCCAAATGAAAGAACAGATCAAAGCTCCAGAAAAAATACAACTAAATGACAAAAAGATAGCCAACCTATCAGATGCAGAATTCAAAACACTGGTAATCAGAAATGGCTTACAGAAATGGTTGAGTATGGTTGCAAAATAGAGGAAAAAGTGAAGGCTATGAAAAGTGAAATGAAGGAAAATAAACAGGGAACCAACTGTGAAGGGAAGGAAACTGAGACTCAGATCAATGGTTTGGAGCAAAAGGAAGATATAAACATTAAACCAGAACAGAATGAAGAAACAAGAATTCAAAAAAATAAGGAGAAGCTTAGGAACCTCTGGGACAACTTTAAATGTTCCAACATCCAAATCATAAGGATGCCAGAAAGAGAACAGGAGAAGAAATTGAAAACTTAGTTGAAAAAAATAATAAAGGAGAACTTCCCCAAACTGGTAAGGGAAATAGACTTCCAGGAAGTTCAGAGAGTCCCAAACAAGCTGGACCCAAGGAAGCACACACCAAGGCACATCATAATTACATTACTTAAGATTAAAGATAAGGAGAGAATCTTAAAAGCAGCAAAAGGAGACAATTACCTACGAAGGAGTTCCCATAAGACTATCAGCTGATTTCTGAAAAGAAGCCTTGCAGGAAAGAGGGGCTGGAAAGAAGTATTTGAAGTCATGAAAGGCAAGGACCTACATCCAATATTACTCTATCCAGCAAAGCTTTCATTTAGAATGGAAGAGCAGATAAAGTGCTTCCCAGACAAGGGAAAGCTAATGGAATTCATCACCACCAAGTCCTTATTATATGAAATGTAAAAGGGATTTATCTAAGAAAAAGAAGCAGATCAAAATATGAACAGGAAAATGACAACAAACTTACAACTATCAACAAATGAACCTACAAAACAAAAACAAACTAAGCAAACAACTAGAACAGGAACAGAATCACAGAAATGGAGATCACTTGGAGGGTAATCAGTGGGGAGGGGGAGGGGGGAGAATAGGGGGAAAGGTACAGGGAATAAGAAGCATAAATGGTAGGTACAAAATAGGGGAACTTAAGAATAGTATGGGAAGGGACCAGAGGAAAGAGAAGAGGGAGTTTCAGGGGAAAAGGGGAAGGGTTTACAGGAACAAAGTTAAAAGACATATGGTCAAAAACTAGGGGGAGGGTGGTAATGGGAGGGAAGTTGGGAGGGAGGGGTGGGCGGGCTGGATTGGGAGTAAAGGGGAGAAAACTGTACTTGAACAATGATTAAAATAAATTAAAATAAAAAAAAAGAATAGTATGGGAAATGGAGAAGCCAAAGAACTTACATTTACGACCCATGGACATAAAGTAAAGGTTGGGGAATGCTGGTGGGGGGTGGTGGGGGGCAGAGGGGAATAAAAGGGAGAAAAAATGGGACAACTATAATAGCATAATCAATAAAATATACTAAAAATAAATAAAAAGAATGGTCCTCTTTACTATATATATGTTACAGTCAATTAAGAAGTTAAGAAAAAGTAACATGTTAAACTGTGGCACTTAGACAGATAAGTATACATACAAACCATCAGAAAGATGTAGCACACACCCAAATAGGAAGAAGAAGGAATGTGAAAGGGTTAAAAATGTGTTCTGTTACCCAGTGAATCAGGCATCTCAAAATATTAAAGGGACTCCAGTGAGGTTTCCCAAGTAGTCAACTCTCGCATTTATAACTGTTTGTTGAAAGTCTTGTGATATGCATCCTCACCATTCAAAGTTTACAGTGAGATTATGTTGTAGAAAAGAAAGTTGTAGCTGTATTTGTGATGACATTTTCTGGTAACTATACTGTTAGTATTCTTTCGTAAATGCCACTCATTTGGTTATAACTTTGCAAAATCCACAGGTACACATTCCTGTGAATTTTTTATATTACAGGAGCATATGAAGACCATACGTCCTAGCATCTTTTCTTAAATATTACAGCTCTACTATTTTTTCTACATGTCAATCAGAGGTCCTCTAAGATTTCACTTTGGTTGCTTAACTTCCTGAGGTTTTCACCATTTTGCCTCTGTGGCCTTGAGATTGCTCATTTTTTGCATGTTAACATCTCTTCCCAAGTCACTGGTATTTTTAATTTTTTAAAAACACCTCTATCTCACCCTCAGGAAATGTACTTGACCATGTCTTTTAGGGGCATTGGCACAACTAACTATTTCCTTCCAACTTTGGGAGCTATCTTAACTTTCCCATTTCTTCTCATGCCTGAGGGAAGCTTTTTAAGAAACCACCTTCGTTCAGGGGAATGCTCATAGGCTGAGCAGCAAATCTCTCCTCATAATTTAACAGCATTACTTTCTATTATCCTTACTATTGTTCTAGTCTGTATTTTTTCCCTTTGGAGTGTTTGCTGCGTTGTTAACTTAATATACTTTTTTTTTCATTATTTTCTCTGCTTGTCTTGATGCACATATTTTCTCTCTTAGTGTCAAAATAAGGTGATGGTAAATTATGAGTCCCTTCTGAGCTAAGGATACTTTTGTAATCTGGTAACCTTTGGCAGGAAGCACATATCCTAGTGAATGATGGAGCACTTAAGAGTGATTCACCACTGAGCATTACAGAAAATAGGCTGAAGGTTCAAAAATTCAAGGCAAGTTCCTTTTCCTCAGCATGGTGTCTATACTGTGCTCTCACTTTTCTACCCCCTATTATGTGGTTAAGAGAGAGGAGATAATGACAGCTTCTTAAAGTTACCTGTAATGCACTCGCAACTCTGTCAGGTATAATGGTTTTAAAAGGTAGAATGAAAACACAGCGAGGAGATCAACACAAAAGGAATCCTTCCCTGATAGAGACGGCGAGGCTTGTGCACCTCATGATACACACAGACAACCCCCATTAACTGTAATCAGAATTATGAGTGCCACATTAAAGAAGTCTACACCCCCAAATGTGGTAGAGAGATACTCTTCCCCTGGACTTTCTTGTATTGATTTAGTGTCTTGTGGTGAAATCAAATCTTGAGTCATTTTTCAAAAGTTATTTTTGGGTATTCAATACATTGTTTTTCAAATGTAAGGGTAGAAAACAACAATTACTAATTGGCAGCTTTGGAAGCAATCACAAACCCTATGCAAACCGGAATCAGACACAGATTGATTAATTTTTTAGGTTAGAAGCATTGACCTGTAGTGTTCCTCTTTGAATAAATATTTATTCAACATTTAACCTTACTGACTTTAGGCAAATTTCAGGGTGGCTAAAGACTTTCTACATTAACATGGAAATAAGCTTCTAATTATACAGAACTGTTGATTAACAACACATACAGATTTGCATAATGGGAAAAGAACTATGGTTTTCTCAGTGATCTTTCCAGCTATACATGAATATAGAAATCTTGATGACTGTCAGGTACTTAGCTTTTAAAATGTTGCCTATGTGTATGTATGAATATATATACACACACACACAAAGAGAGACAGAAATATTTATACAATGTAACACTGTCTCGAGCTTCAGGAGATACTACAGGCACCTCAAATTCAACATGTCCAAAACTGACCTGTCATATTTCCCAGCAAGCCTGCTTCTCCCTGGTTCCCAATCTCACTGAATGAAACCATCACTCCTTCAGTCACTCAAGCCAGAGTCCTGCAAAATTATCCTTTTAATTCCATATCTCCTATTTCTATTCCATCTACTAAATATTTTCTGGAGGCAACAGAAAGACATCTGTGGTGCTAAGTGGAAAGGTTGCAGCAAGTGTGACTCCAGCTAGCGTTAGATTCAGGCAGATGGTCTTCATGAGAGAAGCGTGGAACCAGACAATCAGAATCCAGCCACAGGGACTAATGGTGCTCAGTTTTGACCAACAGAGCCCAGGGTCAAAGAACTAGTAGATTAGGGGGGAATTAGGTAGAGGTGAGGAAAGCCAGGGGTGGAGACATAAGGCTGGGCATATGTTCCTAGAATTGGGATGGCAGGCAGGGATTTGGTCACACATGCCATGCCCCCAAGAGTCTGGTGCCAGGAGACAAAGGTAAGAACTGGATCAGCACTGAGGGTGACTTGAGGTAGAGCCGTAAACTCTGGTTCCCGTAGTCAAATTTCCCTGGCCTTGGAGCTAGACCTCAGAAGCTAGAATAGGAATGAAGGGGCAGGTGAGGTTAAATGGTTCCAACTGTGAGCTTCTAGAACTCAGGCCAGGAGATCATCACATCACTTGTCACTGGGTGCCACATGTAACTCTCACCAACAGCCCCTTATCACTTTAACTTACTGCCTAAGATACTTTCCACTGAGTAATCCCACAATTTCTAAGGACTTCGCTGTTCTCAAGTGTATTCTAGATTATTAAGGTACTAGAGTAAAGACAGTAAATTGAAGGGGATACAGGCCTGATGCAGTCACCAGCCTGCAGTATCTGTGGCATTATGGATGAGATATGAGACAAATTCACACGGACTACTGAGTCCTGTGGAGGAAAAGGGATGGCACGGCCACACAAGGGAAGAGCATGCTGACCCTTGCCTTGACAAGCTTTTATTGGCTTTCTAATAGCATACATCAAAGAAAGTTTTCGTTCATTAAGCATAGGTTTGCTTTAGGTAATTACTTTTTACAGATAGCAACAGAAGGGATGTCACTGATTACTTCTTACAGATTAACAAGGAAAAAATGTTGCAAATGGAAGGGAACGATAAGAGTAATAGGTCTGGTTACACTTCAGTCCTTGGGAGAATTAGCACAGACTTCAGGAAGTTACTTTAAAGATATGCAGTAAGCATTTGCTGCCTGAACTCAGGTGAGGGAGCTTTAGCAAGAGCAAGTCACAAAGCAGCCTAGGTGTAATGCAGGCCTGGTTTCCCACGGGAGAACCAATCCATGGGTTTGGCTCCCGTGTGCCACAATGTGCCTATTGGGTTTTTCAATATGATTGAGCTACAATTGCCATTGCCAGGCAGATCAGTTCCCTACACAGGCCCACACCTCGCTTGGCTGCCCCAAGCAAGACGGGACCCCCAGCCCTGAGAACAGTCCCTAGCCCATGGTGGGCACTCAAGAAATAGCCATTGAATTTTGATGAATTATAATGTAATTAGAGTGGTACTTGTTATTTTGAACCTCACAGATTTATAATTCTAATAGCTCGGACATCATAAACTGTAATCTTCCTTTTCACATTGTAACAAAATAAACAAGTAAAATTAGAAGTGATGCCCAATACATTGTTTACCAGCAGCTCTGCAGTAAAACATTTGGCTTAAACTCAATGAATGTACTACTTATAATTATTTTTGATATTCAGAGGACTCAATAGAAATCATAGAAAAATAGTAGTACACTAGGAAATAAAGAGACTAAGTCTGTTTACAATACACAGTCACCAATTACAACTAAGAATGACTACTATGTGTGAAAATGTTTAAACTCTAGTAAGTAAAGATGTGCAAACTTAAATAAGGAAATATAGTTATATAATTATCAAGTCAGAAACTTGACTGCTCTCATTAAGAGTACAAATTGTTATGGTTTTTAGGAAAATAACTTCTGGTACTGGAAAAAATGTTCACACCATTAAACAGTTTGTTCAAAACCCAAGTCTCCAATCTAAAAACTAATTTTAAAAAGAATATTTGTCAAGCCCTGATTGGTGTGGCTCAGTTGGTTGAGGGTTATCCTGCAAAGCAAAAGGTCGCCAGTTCGATTCCCCATCAAGGCACATACCTGTGTTGCAAGTTCAGTCCCCGGTCAGGGTGTGTATGAGAGGCAACCAATAGATGTTTCTCACATCCATGTTTCTTTCCCTCTCTTTCTCCCTTCCTTCCAAAATTAGGTAGCATTATAAATGCATGATGTTTCCCTTCAAATGACAAGTGAGACAAAGTGGACAGAACAGAGAATTCATTTTTCTTTCTTCCTCTAACTACAGGAATTTGCAACCAGTGACAGGCCAGAAAAGGAATGTCTTTCTTTTTTAATGCTTTTAAATTTTATTGTTGTTCAAGTACAGTTTTCTGCCCTTGCTCTCCATCTCTCCCTCCACCCCAACCATCCCCACTTCCCTTCCCTGCTTCCACCCTCCTTGGTTTTGTCCATGTGTCCTTTATAGTTGTTCCTGAAAACCCTTCACCCTTTCCCCCCATTATTCCGCTCGCATATCCCCTCTGATTATTGTCAGATTGTTCTTAATTTCATTGTCTCTGGTTATACTGTGCTTGCTTGTTTGTTTTGTTGATTAGGTTCCAGTTAAAGGTGAGATCATATGGTATTTGCCTTTCACCACCTGGCCTATTTCACTTAGCATAATGCTCTCCAGTTCCATCCATGCTGTCGCAAAGGGTATTAGCTCCTTCTTTGTTTTTGCTGTGTAGTATTCCATCGTGTAAATGTACCATAGTTTTTTGATCCACTCATTTACTGATGGGCACTTAGGTTGCTTTCAGCACTTGGCTATTGTAAACTGTGCTGCGGTAAACATTGGGGTGCATAGGTTCTTTTGGAGTGGTGTTTCAGGGTTCTTAGAATATAATCCTAGCAGTGGAATTGCCAGGTCAAAAGGCAGTTCCATATTTAGTTTTCTGAGGAAATTTCATACTGTTTTCCACAGTGGCTGCACCAGTCTGCATTCCCACCAACAGTGCACTAGGGTTCCCTTTTTCCACATCCTCTCCAACACTTTTTGTTTGTTGCTTTGTTTATGATGGCCATTCTAACCAGTGTGAAGTGGTACCTCATTGTGGTTTTAATTTGCATCTCTCTGATAGCTAGTGATAATGAGCATCCTTTCATATGTCTCTGGGCCCTCTGTATGTCCTCCTTGGAGAAGTGTCTGTTCAAGTCCTTTGCCCATTTTCAATTGGGTTGTTTGTCTTCCTGAAGTGGAGTTATGTGAGTTCTTTATATATTTTGGAGATCAAACCCTTGTCTGAGATATCATTGGCAAGTATGTTTCCCCATATGTTTGGTTCTCTTTTCATTTTAATGCCATTTTCTTTAGCCATGCAGAAGCTTTTCATTTTGATGAGGTCCCATTTGTTTATTCTTTCCTTTATGTACCTTGCTTTAGGGGACATACCAGTGAAAATATTGTTGTGTGGAATAACTGAGATTTTCCTGCCTAAGTTCTCCTGAAGGACTTTTATGGTGTCAGGACTTATATTTAAGTCTTTTGTCCACCTTGAATTTATTTTTGTGTATGGTGTAAGTTGGCGATCAAATTTCATTTCTGTGCATGTAGCTGTCCAGCTCTCCCAACATCATTTTTTGAAGAGGCTATTTTTACTCCATTTTATGCTTCTGCCTCCTTTGTCAAATATTAATTGACCATAGAGATTTGGGTTTATTTCTGGGCTCCCTATTCTGTTCCATTGGTCCATGTGTCTGTTCTTATGCCAGTTCCAGGCTGTTCTGATTACAGTGTCCTTGTAATACAGTTTTATGTCAGGTATTGTGATCCCTCCTACTTTGTTCTTCTTTCTCAAAATTGCTGCAGCTATTTGGGGTTGTTTATGGTTCCATATAAATTTTTGAAGTGTTCCATGTCTGTGAAATATGCCATTGGTACTTTAACAGGTATAGGAATGTCTTGATTTGTATAAATCATAGATAAAAAAACCCCAAAACCTACGCTCCTCTTTTATTTTTACTTTATTAATTTATTGACATTAAATAATTTTTTTTTCAAGTATACTTGACCTACAATATTATATTAGTTTCAGGTGCACAACCCAATGATTAGACATTATATAGCTTACTAAGTATCACCCAGATAAATCTAGTACGTATCTGGCACCGTATACAGTTACTACAATATCATTGACTATTCCCTAGGTTATACTTTACACCCGCATGATATTCTGTAACTACCAGTTTGTATCTCTTAATCCCTTCACCTGTTGCACCTATTCCCCCAAACCCTTCCCATCTGGCAACCATCAAAATGTTCTCTGTATCTAAGAGTTATTTCTGTTCTGATTTTGGTTTATTTTGATTTTTAGATTCAGTTCTTGATAGATATGTATTTATTGTCATTCTATCATGACATTTTTAATCTTTTTTTAGTTCTTCATAAAGAAGACCCTTTAACATTTCATGTAATACTGGTTTGGTGGTGATGGACTCCTTTTGCTTTTTCTTGTCTGGAAAGACCTTTATCTTTCTTTGATTCTAAATGATAACCTTGCTGGGTAGAGTAATCTTGGTGGTAGGTTCTTGCTTTTTATTAAATTTAAATATTTCCTGCCAATACTTCTGGCCTGCAAAGTTTCTGTTGAGAAATCAGCTAACAGCCAGATGTGAGCAACCTTGTAAGTAACTAACTGTTTTCTTTTCTCTTGCTGCTTTTAATATTTTCTTTTTGTCTTTAACTTTTGGCATTTTAATTGTCATTTGTTTTTGTATGGGCCTCTTTGGTTTCTTCTTGTTTAGGACTCTCTGTGTTTCCTGGACTTGTATGTCTATTTCTTTTACCAGGTTATGGAAGTTTTTCATCATTATTTCTTCAAATAGGTTTTTAATTTTTTGCTCTCTCTCTAATGCTTTTGGCACCCTCATGTTGCAAATGTTGGTATGCCTGAAGTTGACCCAGAGGCTCCTTATGCTATCCTCATTTTTAAAATTCTTTTTTCTGTTCTGATTATGTATTTTCTGCTTTGTCATCTTCCAAAACTCTGATTTGGTCCTCTGCTTCATCTACTCCACTGTTGATTCCCTATAATGTGTTCTTTATTTCTGACTGTTTCTTTTTTATGTTTTCTAGTTTTCTTTTTATGTTTTCTATCTCTTTATTGAAATTCTCACTAAATTAATCTACTCTTTCCCTAAGTTCACTGAGCATACATATAATCAGTGTTTTGAACTCTGCATCTTGTAGATTGCCTTTCTCCATTTTGTTTAGTTCTTTTTCTGGAATTTTGTTTTTTTCTTCCATTTGTAAAACATTTCTTGTCTCCTCATTTTGGCAGCCTCCCTGTGTTTGTTTCTATGTATTAGGTGGAGCTGCTAGTAGTGTGGCCTCATGTAGTAGGTATCTTGTAGGATCCAGTGGCACAACCTCCTCATTCACCTGAGCTGGGCACTCCATTTGTGTGTCCCCCATCGCCCCCCCCCTCCGCTTCCGTGCCTTGTGGGCTATGTACACTGTCCTATTGTATTTGAGCCTGGATTGATGTTGGCACATCAGTAATAAGGATTTACCCCCAAGCCAAATGGCTGCAAGGACTGGCTGCAATCACCGACCACCATTGAGAATCAGCTGAGCAGGACCCCACCCCACAGAGCAGGACTTACTTCAGGGGGGCTCTGGTGCTCACAGAGTCTGCCCCTAGAGTGTGTTGTTTGTGGAGGTGGTTGGGTGATGTTTCAACTGGACCGAAGCTGTCCACCGGGTGTGCTGGCTCTAGAGCCTTCTGCCTGGGACCTCCTGGAATGAGATACAAAGTGATCTGCAGATGGCTGCTACTTGTGCTAATCTTGGAGGTGCCCAGGAGAGGCCAAGTTGTGAACCAAGGCCAGGTGTCACTAGTGCCGCAACTAGGATCACTAGGAAGAGGTATGGGGCACACGAAGACCAGATGCTACCTGTTGTAAATTTTTTATTTTTTAATTTTTATTGTATTTTTTCCATTAACATTTAGTCCCCTTATAGCCCCTGCCCCCGCAATCACCACACTTGTCTATGGCCATGAGTCCTTTTTCCTTTTAGCTTAATCCCTCCACCCACTAACCTTCCTCCACCCCTTTAGCTGTCCTGCTCTCTGAGTCTGTCTCTATTGTGCTTGTTAGTTCAGTTTGTTCATTAGATTCCATGTATGAGTGAAAGCCTATGGTATTTGCCTTTCTCTGACTTGCTTATTTCACTTAGCATAATGTTCTCTAGGGCCATCCATGCTGTCACAGAGCATAAAATTTCCTTCTTTTTTACAACCAAGTAGTATTCCATTGTGTAAATGTCCCACAGTTGTTTTAACTGCTCATCTACTGATGGACACTTGGGCTGCTTTCATATTTTGGCGATTATAAATAACACTGCAATGAACACAGTGTTCTTTTAAATTAGTGTCTTGAGTTCATTACTATATATTCCCAGAAGTGGGATCACTGGTCAAAAGACAGGTCTATTTTTAATTTTTTGAGGTATCTCCGCACTGTTTTCCACAGTGGCTACACCAATCTGCATTCCCAACCACAGTGCAAAAGTGTTCCTCTTTCTCCACATCCTCACCAGCACTTGTTTGCTGATTTGTGGATGATAGCCATCTGATAGGTGTGAAAGGATATCTCATTGTAGTTTTAATTTGAATTTCTCTAATGATTAGTGACACTGAGCATCTTTTATATACCTATTGGCTATCTGTATGTATTCTCTGGAGAAGCGTCTATTCAGGTCCTTTATCCATTTTTTAATTGGGTTGTTTTTTTTTTTTTGGTGTTAAGCTTTAAAGTTCTTTATAATTTTTTTATATTAACCCCTTATCAGATGTATCAATGAGTATGCTCTCCCATTCTGTGGATCGTCTTTTTATTTTGTTGATGTTTTCCTTTGCTGTGCAAAAACTTTTTCATTTGCTGTAGTCCCATTTATTTATTTTTCTTTTGTTTCCCTTGCCTGGAGAGAGATATCTGATAAAATATTACTATGAGCAATGTCCAAGATTTTGCCACTTATGTTTTCTTTTATGATTTTTATGGCTTTAGGTCCAACATTTAAGTCTTTGATTCATTTTGAATTTATTCTTGTGTGTGGCATAAGGAGGTGGTCTAGGTTCATTTTTCTGCACATATCTGTCAAATTTTCCCAGTACCATTTTTCAAATAAACTATCTTTAGCTCATTGTATGTACTTACTTCCTCTGTCAAATATTAATTGATGATAAAGGTGTGATTATTTCTGGGCTCTCTATTCTGTTCCTTTGATTTATGTGGCTGTTTTTATGCCACTACCAAGCTGTTTTGATTATTATAGCCTTATAATATAGTTTGATATTAAGTAGCATGATTCCTTCAACTTTGTTCTTCTTTCTCAGGATTGCAGTTGCTATATGGGGTCTTTTGTGGTTCCATATATATTTTTGAAATGCTTGTTTTAGTTCTATGAAATACGTCACTGGAATCTTGAGAGGAATTGCATTGAATCTATAGATTACTTTGGGTAATATGGACATTTTAATGATGTTAATTCATCCTATCCATGAACATAGTATGTGCTTCCACTTATTTGTATCTTCTTCAATTTCTTTCTTCTGTGTTTTATAATTTTCTGAGTACAGGTCTTTTACATCCTTGGTTAAATTAATTTCTAGGTATTTTATTTTTTTAAAGCAATTGTGAATTGTATTGTTTCATTCATTTCCCTTTCTGTTAGTTCATTATTGGCATATAAAAAGGACACTGATTTCTGGATATTAAGTTTTTATCCTGCTACTTTGCTGAATTTATTCATCATTTCTAGTAGTTTCTTGGAATCTATGAGGTTCTCTATGTATAGTATCATGCCATCTACAAATAAAGAAAGTATTACTTCTTCCTTTCCAATTTGGATGCCTTTTATTTCTTCTTTTTGCCTGATTGCTGTGGCTAGGACTTCCAGTACTCTGTTGAATAGGAGAGGTGAAAGTGGACATTCCTGTCTCATTCCAAATCTTAAGGGGAATTCTTATAGTTTTTTCCCATTTGGTATGATGCTGAAGTAGGTTTGTCATATATGTCCTTTATTATTTGGTATGTTCCCATGTTAGATGTGTTCCCTCTATTCCCACTTTGCCAGAGTTTTTTTTTTTTATCATAAATGGGTGCTGGATTTTATCAGATGCTTTTTCTGCATCTATTGATATGATCATGTGGTTTTTAATCCTTCACTTTTTATGTGGTAAGTCACATTTTTTGATCTGTGAATGTTGTACCAACCTTGCATTCCCAGAATAAATCCCACTTGATCATGGTGTATGATCTCTTTGATGCGTTGCCCTATTCAGTTTACTATTTTTATTGAGGATTTTAGCATTTATGCTCATCAGGGATATGGGTCTGTAATTTTCTTTCTTTGTAGTGTCTTTGTCTGGTTTTGGAATTAACATACTGCTGGTCTCATAAAATGAGCTTTGGAGACTCCCTTCTCTTGAATTTTCTGAAACAGTTTGACACGGAGAGGTGTTGTTTCTTCTCAGAATGTTTGGTAAGATTTACCCATGAAGCCATCTGGTCCAGGGTTTTTGTTTGTTGGGAGTTTTAAAAATTAATTTCACTAGGTGTAATCTGTCTATTCAGATTCTCTGATTCTTCCCAATTTAGTTTTGAAAGATTGTATGTTTCTAGGAATTTAGTCATTTCGTCCAGGTTGTCCAGTTTGTTGGCATATAATTGTTCATAATATTTTCTAACAATCCTTTGTATTTCTTCGGTGTCAGTTGTTATTTTTCCTCTTTCATTCTGATTTTACTTATTTGGGGCCTCTTTTTTCTTGATAAATCTGTTCAAAGGTTTGTCAATCTTCATCTTTTTTTAAAAAACAGCTCTTGGATTCATTGCTTTTTTGTATCATTTTTTAAGACTCTATTTTGTTTATTTCTGCTCTGATCTTTATTATTTCCTTCCTTCTAGTCACTTTAGGCTTTGTTGTTTTTTTCAAGTTCCTTTAAGTGTAAAGTATATTTGAGCTTTTCCTTGTTTGTTTGTTGTGTTTTGTTTTGTTTTTGAGATAAACCTGTAATGTTATGAATTTCTTTCTCAGAATTGCTTTCCTTGTGTTCCACACATTTTGGATTGTTGTGTCCTCATTTTCATTTGTGTCTAGATATCTTTTGATTTCTTCCTTGATCTTTTTGTTGACCAATTCATTGTTTAATAACATGTTATTTAGCTTCCATATCTTTGTGTTTTTCAGTGTTCTTCTTGTGATTGATTTCCAGTTTCATAGCATTGTCATCAGAGAAGATCCTTGATATGATTTCAATCTTCTTAAATTTATTGAGACCTGTTTTATGTCCTAACATGTGGTCTATCCTAGAAAACATTCCGTGTGCACTTGAAAAGTATGTACATTCTGCTGCTTTGGGGTGAAATGCTCTGAAGAGATCAGTTAAATCCATTTGATCTAGTGTGCCATTTAGAGCCAATGTCTCCTTGTTGATTTTCTGTCTGTAAGATCTATCCATTGAAGTCAATGGAGTGTTAAAATCCCCAATTATAACTGTATTTCTGTCAGCCTTTCCCTTTACATCGACCAAGATTTGCTTTACATATTTAGGTGCTCCTATGTTGTGTGCAATCAAGGTTTATTAGGGTGGTGTCCTCTTGTTGGATTGTTTCCTTTATCATCATGTAGTGTCCTTCTTTGTCTCTTACTATATAGCCTTGGTTTTAAAGTCTATTTTGTCAGATATAAGTACTGTTACCCCAGCTTTTTTTCCTTTCCATTTGCATGAAATATCATTTTCCATCCCTTTACTTTTACTCTGTGTGTATCTTTTGATCTGAGATGGGCCTCTTGGAGTCAGTATATGTATGGGTCTTGTTTTCTTATCCATTTGGCTACCCTATGTCTTCTGGTTGGACCATTTAAGCCATTTAGATTTAAGGTGATTATTGATAGAAATGTATGTGGTTCCATTTTACTGTTAGACTATATTTCTCTGTTTTCTTCTTCTTCCTCTTCTTCTTCTTCATTTTTTAAAAAGATTTTATTTATTTATATTTAGAAAGAGGGGAAGGGAAGGAGAGAGAGAGAGGGCAAGACACACTGATGCACCAGTGAAACATCAGTGGGTTGCCCCTTGCAAGCCCCCAACAGGGTACCTGCCCTGACTGGGAATTGAACTGTCAACATTAAGCTTTGCAGTACAATGTGCATCCCACTGAGCCACAACAGTCAGGGCTCCTGTTCTTCTTAAAACAAGCACTTTAACATTTGTTGCAATACTAGTTTGGTGTTAATAAACTCCTTTACCATTTTTTTGTCTGGGAAGCTCCTTATTTCTCTTTTGATTTTAAATGATAACCTTGCTGGGTAAAGTGGCCTTGGTTGTAGGTCCTTGCTTTTCATCACCTTGAATATTTCATGCCACTCCCTTCTGGCCTAAAATATTTCTGTTGAGAAATCGGGTGGAAGTCTAATTGGTGCTCCCTTGTAGGTAACTACCTGCTTTTCTCTTGCAGCTTTTAGGATCCTCTCCTTGTCTTTAAGCCTTGTCATTTTAATGATGATGTGTCTTGGTGTAGGACTCTTTGGGTCCAACTTGTTTAGGACTGTCTGAGCTTCTTGGACTTGTGTGGTTTTTTTTTCTTCACCAGATTATGGAAGTTTTCAGTCATTATTTCTTAAATAGGTTCTCGATCCCTTGCTTGCTCTCTTCTCCTTCTGGTGTTCCCATTATGCAGATATTGTTACACTTCATGTTGTCCCAAAGGTGTCTTAGGCTCTCCTGATTTTTAAAAATTCTTTTTTCTTTTTGCTGTTCTGCTTGGGTGTTTTTTCTACCTTGTCCTCCAAATCACTAATTGAGCGTCTGCTTCATCTCATCTACTGTTTATTCCTTCCAGTGTATTATATATCTCAGACATTGCATTTTTTATTTCTCATGGGTCTTTTAAAAAATCATTTCTATGCCTTTTTTCATGTTGTTGAGTATCCTATAAAATTATTGGCTTTAAAGTCTCTGTCCGATAAATTGCTTGCCTCAGTTTCATTTAGTTCCTTTTCTGGAGAATTCTCTTGTTCTTTCATTTGGGTTCTCTTCCTTTGTTTTCACATGTCTTAGTAGCCTAAGAATATTGTTTACAAATGAGGATAAACAGCTAAAAGAGCAGATATTATTGGTGTGGAAGTTTGAGGCATAGCCTTTGTATTGCCTTTTGAGTGTTGCATTAATTCATTAATTAAAAATTAAGACATTTATCAACATTTTGAAAAATAAAAAATAAAAACATAGCAATTATTTATAAAGGCAAACAACATTTTGCTCTCTTCTTTTCTCTCTCTCTCTTGTCTATGACAAGTAGTATGCCACAGGAGTTTTTATTCTAACCAAAGTGGTGTTGTTTCTGGATTGTAAAAGTTGAAGGACATTAGTATGATTTAGCCAATTAACACACCAGTGAGACAGGCCAGGCAAATGTCCTCAGATGGTGCCTGTACAAGGTGGTCAAAAAGAATTGCATGAGGAGGGGCAAGGTATTTCAGGAAGAATTTTTAACAAAAATGAAGAGTACTGATAAGGTAACGATTTTGCTTATGTGTTGGTCAAACTGAAATATTGCCTCTCAGTTACCTAAGTGTGCCATGTTTTCTTTCCAGTTGGCTCTTTCCATATGCTTATGAACCACTCATAACTGGTCTCACCACTACTGATATTACCTTGGATATGAGAAGATGCTGCGCTACCCATGCTTGCATTATTAACCCTTTCACTTTGTGTGGGAGTTGCCCATGCTTGTTTGATGAGGTTGTTAGTAATTCTCAGAATGACATATGCAGAGTAGATAATTTAGTTCAGTTAAGCTCTGGCAAAACCTCTTCTTTCTTTCCTGCTTATTATTTTCCTCTTTCTGTCTTTCAGTCTAATTATAATGAGCACCTACTATGGTTAGGCAATGATTTCAAAGGCAGTGAAAAAAGATTTTAAAAATTAGAACTGTTCAGGAATTTCAGCAAATATGATCATCCCAGGTTCTCAATTGTATAGATTTTTTTTTAAGTACTAGCATGTTGAGCAAGATTATCGATTTATAGGTTAGCTTTCTTCTACTTGTTTTCTGGGTTAAGAGGCCCTAATATTCACTACACATTTTTCTATTAAATTATGCAGTTTGATTAGTTGTTCTAGGAAAAAAAGTGTTTGGAACCAGGAGCTGGAGCAACCAGGCCAAAGCAGCCAGTCAAAGCATGGCGGGATATTGATACAACCTGAGGCAGAGCACGGTGTCTCTCCCTGGCCAAGTAATGTCTATAGTTCTGTGCCATTACAGTTCATTCATTCAGCCAACATTTCCTGAGCATCCCGTTGCCTGGCACTGTTCTAGATGCTGGGGATACAGTGTCATATTTCTGCTTGATTGTATCTTTTTTGGAGACAGCCATGCAAATTGAGAAGAATACAGTTGAATTTTCCACCCCTTAATCCAAATCTAATCCTGAGTTCCTACCTGGTTGCATTTGACCAGAAGTTTCATACAAAGGGGATGGTTCCATGAAATTTGCAGTGTTCCCAGCTTCTAATCCTTGAAGGGAACAAGCTTATTTCTGTGGTAGTCTTGTCTTCAGTGTGTTCTCCCACCCCGCCCACCACCTCCTGGATAAATAACTAAATTCCGTGAAAAGCCACAGCTCCCCCATAGTAGAAATCTGTCTCTAATTATATTATACTTGCTCAGATTGAAATGGGGTTACAACTTCAGACTGTGAATTCTTAGATTTTCTTGCTAAGCTGGAAGCTTTTATAAACTCACTTTAAATTGAGAGGCAGAGTTTAGACCCTTTTGTTACTTAAGAATCTGAGCAAATTATCAAGTCCGAGGCAAACCTTTTTTGATTACTGAACTATTACAAATGCCTCCTGGCCAAAGAATAACCTCTCTCCAGAGGGAATGTTCAGCGGGACCTTTTGCTTAAATTCATCAAATCTGTTAAAGCAAATCTCTCACACTTCCATTAAGTCAGTAAATTACTTCTAGGGAGAGAGGATAAAATGCCAGTGATAAAATGGCTGGACTATATTAATGATGGGAGGTGGGGCTGCAAAGGTGGAAGAATTGATGCTACATTTACCACGTAGAGAATTTCAGGCTTTTTCACGTGTTGGGCTAAATGCAAATGATTTCACTTTCTCCTGTAGTGAGAGGCACAGTTATTAGGCCGCAGCGGCTTCTCCAAATGCTTTGTGTGGCTGACATTAAAGTGATTACACAGTTATTTCTTTCCATATCTACTCCTTGAAAATTTTTTTTCAAGATTTCATTGTAAATGGGGAAAATGCGCAATGCTGTGGGAAACAAAGCCCTCGCTACATTCTTGCTACTGGATTATTGCCATTCTATCTCAATGCTGATTGAAACCCAAGACTTGGTATTGCAGCCTTAATGAGATGCTGGCAAATATCTTTCTGCCACTGGAAATGTAATCTTTCTACTGAACATTTTGTGCCAGTGAATTTCATCTGCAATAGCAGTTTGCATTTGAATTGAGAGGTCAGTGTTTGATGCAGACCGTGTGGTGCTGGCTCTGTTCACCTTTGGGTGAATTTGATCCCCAGAGGTGTTGAAAGTACATCAGTGAGTCATTATACATAATTAACTCATTGTTTCATACAAATAATTAAGGCCATAATAACACTGCCCAATCTGTTGTTTCTCAGGCAATAGTATGGTGGTTACCAGAGGGAAAAGTATGTGAGGGCTGATGGAAGATGATTTGATTTTGGGTGGTGGACACACAATGCAATATACAGATCATGTATCATAGAAATGTACACTTGAAACCTATATGATCCTATTAACCAGTGCCACCCCAATAAATTTAATTAAAAATTTGTTCTGTTTCTAAAGATCAATTTTTCTATAAAAATGACCTGTAATTTCTATGTCCACAATGCTTCTCAAATATATAGAATTAGTATATGGTCTCAATGGATCTTGTAAGCTCACATTACATTTACTTAGGGAAACTTCATGTTTCCCTCATAACAGTTTTCCATAAAAGGGTCAGATTTTCTAAATTTTTCTCAGTTTTGTGTGAGTGAATAAGTAGTTCATGTTGTGAACTTAAGTTAAAATTTGAAGTTAAAATATTCTGTCCCTTGTCTGGCCATCACCATTTTCTGAGCCTTTGAACAAAATTAATTCTCAAGTGCTAAATTACGATAGTCCCCTATCATCTGTGGAGGTTACATTCTAAGACCCCCAGTGGATGCCTGAACCATGGCTAGTATGAAACCGCACATATACTACGCTATTTTCTATACATACATACCTATGTTAAACTTCACTTTATAAATTAGGCACAGTAAGAGATGAACAACAATAACTAACAATAAAATAGAATAATTATAACAATATGCTATAATAAAAGCTGTGTGATTGTGGGCTCCCTCTTTTAAAGTATCTTTCCATACTGTACTCACCCTGCTGCTTGTGATGATGTGAGATGGTGAATTGCCTGTGTGATAGGATAGAATGAGGTGAAGGACATAGGTACCACGACATAAGCTTAGGCTACTGTTGACCTGACGACATGTTAGAAGGAGGGTCATTGAGCCATGATGATGTCCATGGTTGATTATCAGGAGCAGATGATGTCAACGGTTGGGGAAATTTAATATTTGCAGGCCTGGGTTGACTGGGAAACTGAAACCACACAAAGAAAAACTGTAGACAAGTGGGGACTACTGTATACTTTTCCTTGCTAAGGCTGACAGAGCAGAAAAGGGAGCATCTAGCTAGTGGTTTTTTATACAGATTAGAAGCAATAACAAAACACATTTGCAAATACTTGGCTTAGAAGTTAAGTAATGTATGCCATATCTATAAGCAATAATGCATAGCATATCCCTAGAATGCATGCGTGTTTATATATACATAGGTATGCTATCAAAATATAAAAATTATTGCTTTTCATGCTGGGCTAATATCAAAAGACTGAGCATTCAACTGCTATGTAGACATGGCTTTTACAGGTAAATTTGCAAATCAAAAAGGCCTAACATATTCTACTTTAAATTCACTTAATTTAAATAGTGACAGCTTACCATTTTATGCAAAATGATCAATTTGATCAAAAGATGAACAGAACTACTAGAGAGATTTGCTTATATTAATAGGTCGAAAGATTGGGCTACAAACCCTGTTATTGAGTATTCAAGTATGGAAGAAATTCAAGAAAGTAAGCAGTTAGAAAATAAAATAGTTTTAACTTGGAGTAAAAATAAGACCTATGACAATTTCAGGGTAGTAAATTCATTGCCATGATAATGGACTCTTGTTATGAAACTGTTAGGTATAGAAAAAGAAAGTGAAATTTTTAGTATGACAATTTAATAGGCCAATAAAATTTTCTCTAAGTAGAGAATGTAATTCAAAAAATATTTAAATACTGTACTAAATTTTCGCAACATATATTTTAAAATTTAACATTGTACAAAGATTCCACTTTCTAGAAATTATACTAAGGAAATTAGGAGTTTATTAAGAAATCTTAAATTACCACAGGGCTATTAATTATAACAACAAATCTAAATAATGATTTGGTTGTATACAATATTTATAGTATAGAACATACAGACTCTATGTAATAGAATACTATGTAGCTATTAAAATTATGTTGCAGAAATGTATTTTTAAAAATATTTTATCCTCACCTGAGAACATGCTTATTGATTTTTAGAGAGACGGGAAGGGAGGGAGTCACAGAGAGAACCATCTATTCAAGAAACATTGATTGGTTGTCTTTCTTACTTGCTCTGAGGGGAGACCAAACCCACAGGGAATTAAATCTGCAACCTGGGCATGTGCTCTGACCAGGACTTGAACCTACAACCTTTCAGTTTACAGACCATACTCCAAACAGCTGAGCTACACTGGCCAGGGCATGTTGAGAAATGTACTTATTGATGTGAAAATATATTTTTCAAAGTTACGCCGTGTAAAAAGAAAAAGCCCAGTTTATACAACGATATATAAGTATGATCCCACATATATAAATATATGTACAGGTGTGTGTGTTTGTTTTCAGGAAAAATCATCATCAAAATATTATGAGTGGTTGTCTCTGAGCAGTGAGTATGTGTGATTTTCATTTTCATGTTGCTTCTCCATCTTTGCATACTTTTACAATTCACAAATACAACAGGAACGAATTGCTCCATAGTATGATAATATTCCAGCTACAATCATATCTGCCTTTGTCATTATTCTCTTGAAATTGAGAGGCTCCAGCTGTGGCTGGTGTGGCTCAGTGGATTGAGCGCCGGCCTGTGCACCAAAGGGTTGACAGTTTGATTCCCAGTCAGGGCACATGCCTGGGATGCAGGCCAGGTCCCCAGTCAGGGGTATGTGAGAAGTAACCATACATTGATGTTTCCCTCTCTTTCACCCTCCCTTCCCCTCTCTCTAAAAATACATAAATAAATAGATTTAAAAAATATTAAAATTGAGAGACTCCAATCTCAGTAATTTTCTCAGCCCCTCCCTTTCCTTGAGGTTGTAAAACAGCCCCTAGGATATTGGCAAAGGGCCTCTGCTCTTCAGCTCTTCCTGGCTGGCACTCCTGATCCTCCTCGCTAAGGTAACACACTCCTTCCAAAGGGAAGTGGCTCTGCTGGTGGCTATGTGCTTTGTTGGCACAGGGACCTTCATTTGGGTTAGTGTTTAGTCCCTGGCCACCCACTCAGCCTCTTAACTCCACGGTGGTGCCAGTGGGGGCTTGCAAAAAGCCAGGCTTTCTTTCCTCCCTAAATTAACAGTACTAAAGAAACAGCAATAAAAACAAAAAGGAATTTTTTAAAGTAAATTACCCTGCTATACCCTTTATTTCAAAAAATGTGCTTAGTGAGTTCATCTTGAAGATTTTGACACTTAAACTTCATTTTAAATTTTATAAGAACAACAACTCACTATTTTTAATACTTTCAGGTAATGAATGGTACTAATGAAGACACAATCCTTGTCCTTAAGAAACATAATTAAATTAGCCTTTTTTGTACTGCTTTCTGGAGAACGGGGAAAGAGAGACTTGTGCAGGGTAGTCAGCTACTTTTCTGCCTCAGCTCCCACCTCTTCCCATACCCACTTTCCCCGGGCCTGCTGCTAACGCAGTGCTGGTGTTCCGATAGTCAGCTGGATCATGTAGCCCTAGATTGAGGTCCTCCTCCAGCGGCCTGGACACGACCTAAAGCTGAGAATTCACTGGGCCGGCTGGGGATGATCTAGTGGCTAACCACAGACAGACCCTAAAAAAATAATATTTCTATAGTCTTTTGGGGGTCAGCTCTAAAGGATTCGATTCTGCAAAGCCTGAGGGAGGAAGGAACTTTAGACTAAAGGTTGATGGCATTGGTAGTAGCTACCAGATTTGAAAAGAGGTCGTCTGCAGGGGCTAGGAGACTAAAGCTAAGAAAGGCTGACACAGTAAAGACCATCCTGGTGACTGTTTGTAGGACACATAATGGTGACATCTGAGCCCTACCCTTATCACACTGTTGTGTCCCTTCAGTAAGAGCACAGGGTAATGAGTTTATAAGTTTGGTTTTATATATTTAGTTGAGATTAATAAATGGGATCTCTACTAATGACCTTTTCAGCATGAGTTGTTTTACAAGCCAGAAGTGGTCAACTAATTGTCTTCCATCCTCACTAAAGGCTGAGAGTCTGAATTACAGCCTGAGGAAGTCTGATGGCCGTTTCAAAGAGCCAGTCGCTTGGGTGTTTATTATTTGTATTTCCCCTCAGTGTTCAAGTCTACTCTTTATTCAGCACTCACCATGCATCCGGCTCTATGCTAACACTTCACGAGCTTTATTTCTCCACTACATTTGTACAATGACTTTGTATCATGCGTATTCCACACCCGAGCACACAGGTGAAAGACTGGTATTTAAGTATTTTAATCCTTTTTCAAGTTTACTTATAACAAGTTTAATGGTAAAACCTGGTTAGTCTGATTTTGAAGCCTTACCTCTGATTTTAAACCATTTACAATGCTTTTTGCTGCAGGTAACAGAAAAATCCCAAATGAAGCTGCCTTAAACAAAGATGTCATAACTGATATGACCAGAGGTCCCGCTCCTGGGCAGAAGATTCTGTTCCCTTCTCGGGGTTCCCTTGGCTCTGCCCCAACCCCTGGCTTTATTGTCAGGCTGATACCAAGAGGGTTCATCGGTTCTAGGCATCATGTTCAGACACAAGAGCATCCAGAGAAAGAAAGAAGACTTTCTCTCTCTCTTCTAAGAATAAGAATGAGGAAACCTTCCCTGGAAAGCTACCCCATGCCCAGGAGACTAACTCCACGTCTATGTTGCCAGAAGTAGGTCACATCCACATTCTTTTTTTCAAAAATAGTTTATGTATTTATTTTTAGAGAGAGGGAAGAGAGAGAAAAAGAGAGAGAGAGAGAGAGAGAAACATGGATGTAAGAGAGAAACATTGATTAGTTGCTTTTCCTAGGTACTCCAACTAAGGACCAAACTTGCAACCCAGGCCTGTGCCCTGACCAGAAATTGAATGGCGACCTTTTTGTCCCACAGACCTCTTCACTCATTTCCTCAAAATGCCCCTCCCATCTGACAACCATCAAAGTACTCTCTGTATCCATGATTCTCTCTCTGTTTTTGTTTGCTTAATTTGTTTTTTAGATTCAATTGTTGATAGATATGTATTTTTCACCATTTTATTGATCATAGTTTTTATCTTTTTTCTTAAATAAGTCCCTTTAACATTTCATATAATAATGGTTTGGTGATGATGAAGTCCTTTAGTATTTTCTTGTCTTGCCCTTCACTTTTAATGATAGCTTTGCTGGATAGAGCAATCTTGGCTGTAGGTCCCTGCCTTTCATGAGTTTGAATATTTCTTGCCAATCCCTTCTATCCTATAAAGTTTCTTTTGAGAAATCAGCTGAAAGTCTTATGTGAATTACCTTATAAGTAAATTTTTTCTCTTGCTGCTTTTAAGATTCTTTATCTTTGAAAAATTTTTTTAAAAAATTTTATTCATTTTCAGAGGCAAAGGGAAGGATAAAGAGGGGGAGAGAAACATCAATGTGTGGTTGCCTCTTGCGTGCCCCCTACTGGGGGCCTGGACGGCAACATAGGCATGTGCTCTGACTGAGAATCAGATTGGTGACTCTTTGCTTTGCAGGCCCGTGCTCAATCCACTGAGCTACACCAGTTGGGGCTCTCTCTTCATCTTTAACCTTTGGAATTTTAATTATGATGTGCTTTGGAGTGGGCCTCTTTGCATCCATCTTGTTTGGGACCCTTTGTTTTTTCTGGACTTGCATGTCTATTTCTTTCCCCAAATTAGGGAATTTTTCTTTCACTATTTTTTCAAATAGATTTCCAATATCTTGCTCTTTCTCTTCTCCTTCTGACACTGTTGTGATGCAAATATTGGAACACTTGAATTTATCCCACAGGCTGTTTACACTATCCTCATTTTTTTGGATTCTTTTTTCTTCTTGTTCTGATTGGTTGTTTTTTGTTTCTTTCTTATCTTCAAAATCATTGATTTGATTTTTGGCTTCATCCACTTTACTGTTGTTTCCCTGTAAATTGTTCTTTATTTCAATTAGTGTACCCTTCAATTCTGACTGATTTTTTTTTATGCTGTTGAGGTCCTCACTGAGTTCCTTGAGCATCCTTTTAACCAATGTTTTGAACTCTACATCTGATAGATTGCTTAATGGAGATTTTGTTTAGCTCTTTTCCTGGAGTTTTTATCTGTTCTCTCATTTGGGCCATGTATCTTTGCTTCATTTTGGCAGCCTCCCTGTGTCTGTTTCTATGTATTAGGTAGAGCTGCTGTGACTCCATGTCTTGGTAGTGTGGACTAATGTAGTAGGTGTCCTATAGGATCCAGTGTCACAGCCTCCCCTATCATCCACGCTGGGTACTTGAGCTGTGCTTCATGTGTGCTGAGTACATCTGCTTCTTGTAGTTGAGACCTGATTGCTGTTGGCAGGTCAGTTGAAGGGATTTACCCAGGCGAGTCAGCTACAAGGACTGTCCATGACCACTGACCACCAACCTCTGTCTTCCATGAAGGATAATCGTGCAGGGACCACATGGTGGTGCTCCAATGTGCTTTAATGTGATCTGTAATTGTCCACCAGGTGTTCAGGCTCTGGAATTTCCCAGGTGGTACAGACCAAGGTCAGCCCCAACCTGTGTTTTTCCCAGGGCCACCCTGTCTATAAGTCAGTCTGAGATGGCTGCTACTTGTGTTGGGCTTGGAGATTCCCAGGTGAAGCCAAGCTGTGAGTCTAGACTGGTTGCTGCTAGTGTTGGGCCTGCAGCCACTTAGCAGGCAGTATGGGGGACTGGGACTCACTCAGGCTTACTATTTTTTGTCTGAGTTGTGAAGCATGAGCCAAGACCAACCATTCATGTGGAAAAGCAGCTTTGGTGGCCCATAAGTTGGGTGGGACACAGTCCCTGAGGATCTCTAGGGCAGGGCAAACAGAGTTAGCCAGGTTGATGGAGTCTCATATATGGCTCCAGCCTGCCAGCTCTGTGACTCTTTGCAGGAGGATTCAGAAAACGGACAATGTCCCATCTTTCTGTCTGGGAGAAGGCTGTCCTACAGCTCTCACCTTGATGCCAGACACTTCACTTTCTTCCTATGTGCCAGTGGTGACTTCCATCTGCTACCCTGGTGCTGGAGCTCAGAGGGGATGAATTTGATCAATCTGTGTGTAGGTTCTTTTAGAGGAACTACTTGGGACTCCCAGAGTTTCTTCCACTGATTCAATACCCACTGTTTTTTGCAGTCATAAGTTATGGGGACTTGACGTGATCACCAACTGGCAGTGACCACGGAACGTTACAGATTGCTCATCGACACACAAGAAAAACGTACACAGAAACAACTGAGTTCTATGGGGAAGTAGGAACGGTACGGCCACTCTAGTGGGGAGTGCCTTTGGCCACCCTCTCTAGGGGAGAGAGCTTTGTTCCCCCGCCAGAGAGGCTTTTTATTGGGTTCATTTGCACAAGAATTCAGGTAAAGCTCATTACTCATTGCCGGGAGTATGGATCAAATAACAAGGAACTCTGAGGGCTTATTTTGAGTCAGGGTCAAAGAGCTGTAAAACTTTGAGGAACAAACTTGCTTCCTCCTTGGACGCTTCTCATTCAATTGAGAGCATTCTAAACAAAGTAGGTTTCACAGGATTTTACATATTCTTTCTTAGGCCTGATCACCCGGGGAACCCGCCCTTTCCAGCACAGGCCAGTGCCACCCTGTCATTGTTTCAGGCTTAGGTGGAGCAAGGGACCTAAGGCAACCAAGAGATAAGGAGATTTTCTTGCAGACCATGAGCACTCAGGCTTTGTCAAAGCCAAGGGGTGAGGGTCTATCACCTGCTTTTGCTGTATCCCCCAAAGCCTTTCCTTGGGGGCCTCCCACGTGATCGTGCCTGTCTTAGGTTGTTCCCCCTTTGGGGAATCTTACCCATCATTGGCTAACCGACCAAGCATTGGGGACCAGGCAGGGTGAAGTAAAAGGAGTAGAAGCGGCACTCCTGCCAGGGAGATAAGCTTGTCTCCTTGCTGGCTTATGGTTCCAAGGTCGTTCCCTCAGCCTTAGCTTTGGTGGGGGTTACAGCTTCTGATACCTGGCAGGGCAGTTCCCAACAGGGACTTATGTTCCTGGCACTGGAACCCTGAACCAGAGAACCTGGTGTGGGGCTGGGACTCCTTGTTCCTGAGATATCCCTCCCAAATTTTTGTCCACCACATGTGGATGTGAGACCAGCCCATTTCATGTCTCTGCCCCTCCTACCAGTCTGGATGATGTGGTTTCTTTAATTCCATAGTTTTCAGACTTCTATTCAACTCACTTTCTGATAGTTCTGAGTGATGGTTGTTCTATATTTTAGTTATAATTTTTATGTGGTTGTACAAGGAGGCAAGCCATGTTTACTTATGCCACGGTCTTGACTGGAAGTCCTTGTCAAAGTCCTTTAGGCTAGGGTCCTGTTAAACAGATTCAGGAGGCAGAGAGGAGGTTGAAGAGAATGATCAGACAGAGAAGCTTAGCTCTGGCGCAGTCTGAACAAAGGCTTCAACTAACCACAGGCTGGAAGGGGGCTGGCTGAAACTGGCATGGTCTTACAGTGTCACTCCAATTGGACCAAGGAGACAAGGTATTTATATCCGTTTGATCCATTTTGGATGTGGGCTGTCCATAGAAGGAAGCCTTGCAGACAGGCAATTTTCCCAGAGAAGTAATCCCCAAAGAGAGCAGACAGCAGAGACTGCCTTCTGGTAGCCTAACCAGTTGCTGGGGTAATAAATCTGCAGCAGATTAAATAGAGGCTTCCCCAAAAGTATGTTCATATTCTAACCCCCAGAACCTGTGAATGTGACTTCATTTGTAAAAAGCATCTTTGTAGATGTAATCTCAAGATAAGATCATCCTGGATTGCCTAGATGGCCTCTAAATCCAAGGACAGTGTCCTTATAAGAGAGGAAGAGGAAGAGACACAGGGTAGATGGAGGCAGAGATTGGAGCTATGCAACCATAAGTCAGGGACTGTCTGGAACAACAGAAGCTAGAAGAAGCAATGAAGGGTTCTACCCTAGGGCCTTCGGAGGGAATGAAATCCTGCTAACACCTTGATTTCTGACTTCTGGCCTCCAGAAGTGGGGGGAAATAAGTGTCTGTTGTTTCGAGCCACCCAGTTTGTGGCCATTTATTTATTCATTTATTTTTTGCAGCATCCTTCAAAAACTAACATGAAGTCTTTCCTGAATGGGGATCTGGGTAACTCATCATAGTATCCTCCAACACAAGGACTGGAAAGAAATGGGGTTAATAATTAAACCTGTGAAAATTCAGAAATCTGTTTGGAATCTCTCAACTCAGTTAGGGTTTTTTGAGGGAGGGACTACTCAGAGGAAGTGATACAAAATGGACACTAAAAATCTTATCAGTGTATGTGACAATAGAATTAACCCAGAGTGCAAGGTTAGTGGAATACCTGTTTTCAGTGTAAAGAGTGTGTACTTGTTCTTAGTATTAAACAACCTAAATGAATAGGCAGGACCCCTGTGGAATTTCCATAAAGACAGGCTTAGTTGGTATTCTTTCCAAAGGACCCACTCTACTTTACATTCTTACCTAGAAATGGTATTTTTGCTATAGTATACCTTATTTCCAAAAAAGAACTATAATATTTCTTGTTCTAATGTGGTAGCTGTGAGTTTATAAGCTTTTTACCAAAAAAAAAAGAAATTATACGCATTATATGACTATAATTGCTTATAAACTGTGTATGCTATAATTTAATTATATTTTGAATGAGAGATTTGCGTTTTGTAAGAACATTTGGTATTTAGACACCAAGTCACTAGAAGAAAGGAAATCAACTTGGAGGATTTTAAAATATTTACATTTCAACTAAAATAAAGGAAAAAAATTCCAGGATTTTTTTTATACAGAGAATTAAAGTAATCTTTACCATTTAGAAATAATGCTCCATCAAGAAAATTGCATTTGTGCTATTCAAACACAGATATATATGGCATACAACTGAACGTTTATAAGAATAAAAAACTCTGGAAAATCACCATAGCTTATTTGTGAAAAGACTCTTGCCCCCACAAAATTTTGATGTGTTTTTTTACACAGAATTGTTCCCTTCATGGTTGAGTGTCAGAAGGCAGAGAGGTCTAGAATTACCATGTTATGAATGTGACTGAATTGGTTTCAAAAATATTTTAAAATAAATAGTTATGAACAGAGTATTGAAATTCTCATTTAACAGTCAGTATTATTTTAAATGACTACAAGATTTATTTTTCACATCTAGGCAGTACTAACGGGTCACACTGAATGCAAAGAAGTGTCATGTTTGGAAATTTTAGAAGCATCACTTAAAATATCCTCATCCTTGTGCTTCAACCGAATTTCCTTGATACTTTTATGCCAAAGATGTTCTTTAAGGAAAAACAAGGTGAGCAAAGCAGGAGAGCACAAATATAGAGAAGAGGAAGAGATCTTGCAAAGGAAGACTGGGGAGTTGGGATGAGAGCAATCAAATTAAAAAGCACAGAGAGAAACAGGACAAGCATAAAGATTGTTGGTCTTAAACAAACTCTTACAGTGAATGGAAAACCAGAGAACAGTATCTAACTCATTTTATGGTCTGGTATAGCCATCGTATCAACAACAGACAAGGGCAGTAGAAGAAAGAAAATTTACAGGACAATTTTTCTCATGAGCATAGAAGTACAAATCACTGATGAAATATTGGCTGCTCGCATCTAGTAATATATAAAGAAAAGACAATAAACCATGATGAAGTTAGGTTTATTTCAGGAAAGCAGAGTTTACTTTAACATCAGAAAATCTATTTATCATTACCATATTACCAACATAAAGGAGAAAAAGGACATGAATATTTCAATCAATGTAGAAAAAGGGTTTGATACACAGCAAGAAGAATTTATTATTGGAAATAGTTCTTAGTAAACAAGGAACAATAGAAACTTTCAACCTGATAAATAGTATCTACCAATTACATACAGCAAATGTTAAATGTGAAATGTTAAAATCCTTCTCTTTAATATCATAAGACAGAGATACCCACTATTATAATACCATTGCAAGTAGAATTATTAGTATTTGCACTTCAATATTGTACTGGAAGTACACTATATGAAATAGGAGAGAAAAAGAAATAAAACTGTCAATATTTCCAAAGGATATGATTGTCTCTATAGAAAATCTGAAAGAATGTATAGATAAATTATTAGAAATCCAGACTCCCAAAGCCAACATATTTCTGTAATCTAGGGGCAAACAAGAAATGTAATTTTAAAAATATCTACCATTTGAAATATTATTTTTAAAAAAGATAGGTGGAAATAACTCAAACAAAAAATATGTAAGTCTTGCATAGAGCAAATTATAAAAGTTAATTGAAAGATATTAAAGATTATATAAATAGATAAATACAACATGCCATAAGTTAGATGATACAAATTTGTAAAATGTTTACTAAAGTTAGATTAATAGAGAAAACTTCATGAACACATAGCAAACCCTCTTCTCGACAGTGAAATGATGGCACTCCCTGTAAACTCTGAACAAGTCACTGCTGTCACCAGGTCTGATCCACGTTGTACTGGAGGCTGTACAACAGGTTAAGAAAAGGTAGTAAGTGATAGACATATTGTTAGAGTGAGTAAGAGACCTTATCAAGGTTGTTTTATATAAGGCATACACAAAAGTTGCATTTTTACTTTTATATGCCAGTAGCAAAGAGTAAGAAAATGTAGCTTAAAAAGAACAAAGAGAATAAACTTAAGAATGAATCTAACATAGCTATTTTCCTTTGTTATCTTCCAGTTTTATAGTTTTACCTTTACATGTAGGTGGTACACCCTGAGTTAATTTTTGTGAAGTGTGTGAGGTCTACGTCCAAATTAATTTTTTTGCATGACAATGCCCAGTTGTTCCAGAACTATTGTTGAAAAGAGTATCTTTGCTCCATTGTATATTCATGTGGGCCTATTTCTGGGCTCTCTGTTCTGTTTCATTGATGTGTTTGTCTAGTCATTTGCCAATGCCACATTATCTTGGCTACAGTAGCTTTATAGTAAGTCTTGAAGTTGGGTAGCATTAGTGATACCAAAGCCAGGTTCAGTTACCTGCCGCTCTAAGGCCAATAATGAAGAGATACGGCTTGATGAAAGGAAAGTAGGTTTATTCAAGAGCCAGCAGCCTGAGAAGATGGTAGACTAATGTCACAAAGACCATCTTAACAATTGGATGTGGGCAGGGGGGGTTATAAGAAGGGAGAAGGGGAAAACAAAACAAAGGAATCAAAAGGAGGGGGTTGAGTTCTCTGTTCAAATAACCAGCTGAAGCTCAGCAAATCTCCTGAAGAAAGAATGTCTGGAGGTTGGAGTCTGCTTCTTTGAAATTCGTTCCTACTTTTTAAAGAGGTTTTTTTTAAACAGATTTTATTTATTTATTTTTATAGAGAAGGCAAGGGAAGAAGAAACCAGAGACCTGGCCCGCAGCCCAGGCACGTGCCTTGATCGAGAATCAAACCAGCAACCTTTTAGCTTGCAGGCCAGTGCTCAATCCAATAGCCACACCACCCAAAGTTATTTCCTACTTTTTTAGAGAGATGGAAAGGGAGGGAGAAAGAGAGGGAAAGAAACATCAACATGTGGTTGCCTCTTATATGTACCCCTATTGGGGGCCAAACCCACAATCCAGGCATGTGCCCTGACTGGGAATTGAACTGGTGACCTTTTACTTTGCTGGATGTTGCCTAACCAACTGAGCCATACCAGTCAGGGACACTCCTACAATTCTTAGGTGAACAGGTTGTTTATCTGCAGTTACATGTTAGTTAATAGGTCATTATCTATAGAAACTATGTCAAAGGAATGATAGGGTAGGTTACCTCAGTCCTCCAACTTTGTTCTCCTTCAACATTGTGTTGGCCGGTCAGGTCCTTTGCCTCTCCACATAAACTTCCAAATCAATTTTTTCATATCTACAAAATAACTTGCTGAGATTTGTGGGGGGATTATACTGAATCTACAAATCAAGTTGTACAGAACTGGTATTTTGAGTTAGTCAATATTGAGTCTTCCTACTCACATACATGGAATATCTCCCTATTTATGTAGTTCTTTGATTTCATTAGTTATAGTTTTGGAGTTTTTCTGAGAACTTGTATATATTTTGTTAGGTTTACAACTAATATTTATTTCTGGGTAATAATGTAAGTGGTATTGTGTTTTTAATTTCAAATTCCATTTGTTCATGCTGGTATATAAGAAAGTGATTGACTTTTTAATATTAATGTGTATCTTTAAATCTGGCTATAAATTGCTTATTAGTTTCAGAAGTTTTTTGTTGATTTTTTTGTATTTTCTACATAGATGATCATGTCATCTATGGTTCAAGGGGACATCTTTGCCTTGTGCCTGATTTTAGTGGGAAAGCTTTGAGTTCCTCCCATTAAATATGCTGTTAGCTGTTGGCTTTTGGTAGATATTCTTTATCAGGTTGGAAGTTCCCCTCTATTACCAGTTTACTGAGAGGTTTCCCATGAAGAGCTATTAGATTTTTGTCAAATGCTTCTTCTGCATCTACTGATATAATCATGGGATTCTTTTTTTTAGCCTGTTGAAGTGATATATTACATTAATTTTCTAATGTTGAACCAACCTTGCAAACCTGTACCACAGTCCTATTTTAAGTGACTAATTAGTCATATTAGTTAGTTGAGGCCCTGGACCTGGAGAAGATGAAAGTTAGGGTCAGATGAACAAGGAAAATTATGAGAAAGGGAAGGAAGAGGGCCCAGGAGGGTGAGAACACAATCTACAGGATGGGAAGGAACAGGTAGGGTGACAGGCCAAGGTGTGGGGGACTGGAAACGTGGCCCTAAGGAGGGAAGGATAGTTTTGTCCAAAGTCAGGCCTAGGTCTGAAAGGAAAAGATCATCACTATGTCAATACATACTCTGTTAACTATGTGTGTTCTTCCATGGTGGGTTTTGATAGATAATGGTGATAGAAAACTAAATAAATCTAGTATCTACCCACAATGAGATTACATGATTCCCTATGGGAGATAGGTCTGTGGTGTAATTCTGGAGGGCGGGAGATGGCTCAAAATTCTGGCTAAAACTATCTCTACTATCCCCATTCAGATGTCTGAATTTCTGTTAGCAGTGGTCTTCACAGCTTGTCTTCCATCTGCCAAGGAGAATGGTGGATGCAGCTTTCTAGAGGCTCTTTTCCTTTAAAGGCAGAAAGTAAGGCCCTGGACCAGGAGAAGATGATGATTATGGTGATTAATTATTAACATAGCATTATGTTAATAATAACATAATGATTATGGGTGACTTACTTAATTTAGCTTTGAAACTGAGCCCAACATAAAATTTGAAGGGACAAGTCATGATGCCATTAAGCTTGGCTATGAGAGGAGCACAGTGGCAGTTTTTCAACATATAAACCCTCTCTTCTGAGGTGAAGCCAGCACAAATGGAACCAAACCCACAGATGGAAATCAGCGGGCTCTTTGTCACAGCTCCACCTCTGCGGTCCCTGACCTGCCCTGCCCCACAACCCTCAGCAGACAAACCCAACAGATACTTAGTTTTTTGGACTAAAACTGTGCCCTGTCCAGCAAACCTCTTTTTAGAGATACCTGCTGAAAGGCCAATGCAATAAGAGAAATCTACTACTGACATCTTGTTGAGGATGAGATAATTAGATTATTTCTTGAAAACCAGTCAAGAGCAGGGCACAAAGAGATTAGGATTGTGGTTGGGGACATGGAAAAGAAAGGAGTCAGCTGCAAAGTGCAGGGTGAGTTCTCAGAGGAGAGGCCTTATGCAATGCCAGGCTGCAGGGTTTAAGCATCAAACCCTTCCTCTCTTGATCATGACAAAGAAAGCCTGGGAGAGGGCCCCCCAAAGGCCCTGTTGAGAGGACCTGAAGACAGAGCCACATTTCATAATGCATTATACCTTAGCCCCATGGACATAAGGCCTCCTGCTCAATAATCTGGGTGCTGTCTTGAATCTTGCTAAATAAGTTTATATACATTTGTTTACATATAGTAGAACAGCATAAAGAATTATATATGAAGTGTTAACGTTGACATGCATTGGTTATGTCTGGGGGAATCTTTATATTCTCCATTGTTTCTGTCATGGTTGGATTTCTACAGAAGGTGTATTCATCACTTCTTAGGCTTCTTGACTCTGCCAAATTCCTCCCTTTCTAAGAACAGTCCTCACATGTACAGATAGGCCCCAAGGGATTTTGACAGCACTGTGTGACCCTGTCAGTACTTTCTACTGCTGACAGAAGCAGGGGTAAAGGTTAAATCAAGCTGGGTTAATGAAATTCTCTCTCTTTGAGCATCAGTTAAGAAGCTGTGGACTAAAAATAACAGAAAACTCCAAGTCCACTGTTTTAAATTCTAAGGGTGTTTATTATCCCATATAACAAAATGCTCTGAGACAGAGTAGCCTCACAATGACATCGAAGAGGCAGAGCTATTCCACAGTGATGTCAAGGACCCAGGTTCCTTCCCATATTCAGTTTGGACATGGTTATGTTAATTTCCATTTTGGCTGCAAAATAGCTGCCACAGCTCAGGCATCACATGCAGACATGACGATCTCCAGTCCAGTATAAAAAAATAAATGATTATGTCTTCCATTTCTTCTTTCCAAAGTCACCCAAAAGAATTTCTCTCACATATCACTGGCCAGAATTGTGCCACATGCCACCCTGGCTGGTGTGGCTGAATGGACTGAGTGCTGTCCTGTGAACCGAAGGTTTGCCGGTTCTATTCCCTGTCAGGGCATGTGCTTGGGTTGTGGGCCAGGTCCCCGGTTGGGGGCGTGTGAGAAGTGGCTGATCTGTTTCTCTCTCACATCAATGTTTCTCTCCCTCTCTTTCTTCCTCCCTTCCTCTCTTTGTAAAAATAAGTAATAAATAAATTCTTTTTTTAAAAAAAGAAAGAATTGTGCCACACGCCAATTCATAAACTATTCACTTACAAAGGGCATGGGATTACCATGGCTGGCACAGACTAACCAGGATTTAAATGGGACGCTGCCAGTGCTCTGAAAACAATGTCCAGAGGTATTTGCTGGTGAAGTCCCTGGACTCCCCCTGCGTCCTACATTTTCCAGGTTTTGATTGTTAGCAACTCCTAGAAATCCAGACACTTCCTTGGAATACCTCTAAATGATTCATTCTTTCTATTGCTTGAATTAGTTCATGCTGGTTTCTGTTCTCTGCAATCAAAAGTACCTTACCTAGTTCACTAAGCATTTTGCAAAGTAGGCATATAATATAAAAAGTCATATTTTGTAAACATTTATAGATACAGAAACAAAAACTTTTATTCAGTTGTGGAGTATCAAGTAGCGTAGATTTGGAAGGGACCATTTATTCCAATGTATAAACTATTGTCTGAGCTTAAAATTGGGTCCATAGATTGGAAAACTATAGATGCATTTATAAAACAGAATATTTGAAATCACGATGGACTTAGAAAACGAACATGTGGTTGCTATAATTAACCAAGATTGGCTGATGATTGACTGATTATATACTTCCCAGAAGGGTGCGTCTCAGAATTTAGCATAATAAGAAGCATGGGGGGAGTTGAAAATGCAGATTCTAGGCCTAATCTCTAGAGACTCTAATTCAATGGGTGTAAAAAGAAAGCCTAGAAGTATAGGAGTTTTATCTGAGCACTGACCTGAAATACTTGAGGAACAAGGGACACCTGAGTTACTGTTACTTATATAAGTTTCCACGAAGAGTTAGATGATTGTGTGCATGACTCTGGCTTGCAACTGAAATCCAGAGTGTTCTGCAACTCAGCTCAGTTTGAGCACTTTTATATAAAAGCACTTTTATATAAATATTACAAGTATGGGCCAATCCTAGAATGGTCTGGAATATGTTCCCTCTGAACCACTTCATTAAATTACCAGCAATGGACCCATTAACAAACCAATAACAGAGAAAACATTCTTATTTTATGTAGACAAGGAAAAGAATCTACTTTAATATGAGGGGAAAGTTGACATCTAGGTTTCTGCGTGGCTGTCCTCAGTGTCAATTCACTCATACACACACAATTGTAAAGATGAAAAGAAAAAAGAAAATATTTTTCAACAAGTTCTTTTAGAATAAATTCTTAAAAGAACAAAGCCACTTTTGGGTGCTTTTCTAATTTTTCCTGAAACTTGGTCCCTCAGACTAGTTAAAAATAAAATCTGATAATGTAGATAAATGATTAATGTGAAAAAAAATGAGCCCAGTTTAGTTATAAAGATTTACAGCCTAAAACAAGCCTTATAAAACAGGTCCAATATAATTATGTAAAACTTAAACGCAGCTGGGAATAATAAACATCTACCTAAATCCTATGCAAGCTTCAGCTCGGACCAGAGCCCCAGTGAGCCAGCTCCAAAACTGACACACCCCAGGGTCAGACGTGGCTGGCAGCAGAGCCCAACTAAAGTGACTCCAGCTCCGTGGGATCAGTCCTGCACAACACCTTGTCCACTCTGCTGGAGGCCAGCACTCACAGGCTGTCAGCCAGAGGGTCAACCAAACCACCGCCATGCTAGCATCATTCGGGGCCCAACTGCAACAGGAGGGCACACACAGCCCACACAGGGGACGCCCCTCGAGCAGCCGGCTCAGACGACCAAGGAGACTGCCCCGCTGAGCCTCACAGGAACCTTCTGCATAAATTCATTTTCTCAAGACTGGGAGACATAGCAGATCTACATAGTACATAGAAACAAACACAAGAAGCCAGCCAAAATGAGTGGACAAAAAACATGTCCCCCCCAAACAAACAAACAATCAAACCTCTGTAGAATTCTGAGAGGTTTTGGTAAAGTTCCGTTTCACCCACTCACCCTGAAGACAAAGCATGTCTTCCATTAGCCACAGCTGCTTTTAGGCTGCTTTGAAAGCTGGCAAACAGTTGCTGGGGTTAGTATGAAGTAAGGGCCTGTGATGTGGCCCTCAGTGGCAGCAGCCAACACTCATTTCCCGTGGTCCTTGGCACGCACAGTGTGGTCTCATCTCACTGCACAGGAGCAGGAGCGCCCTGAGGGGAACAACGCAGGGACCCTGAAAAGGGGCACAATTCAAACACAACAGTTGGGCTGCCTGGAGGCTCTCAGAGTCTACCACCTGTGAGCCAGGCAAGTGTAACACAGTAATCCACACAGTAGTCTCCCCTTGTCCACAATTTTGCTTTCCGTGGTTTTAGTTACCCACGGAGAACTGCTGTCTGAAAATATTAAATGGAAAATTCCAGGAATAAACAATTTATGTTTTAAATTGCACGCTGCTCTGAGGGGCATGATGAAATCTCATGCCACCTAGCTCCTTCCTGTGCAGGACGCGAATCATCCCTTCGTCCATGTCTCCGAGCTGCCTATGCTTCCCACCTGGTAGCCAGAGTAGCAGTCAGGGTTGTCAGACTGACTCTCGCAGTGTCTGTGTTCATGTAACCCTTATTTCACTTAGTAATGCCCCACTCACGCAACTCTTATTACAGTGTATTGATATAATTGTCCTACTTGGTTATTAGTTATTATTGTTAATCTCTCACAGTGTCTAATTTGTAAATGAAGGTTTATCATAGGTATATACAAGGTCTGTCCAGAAAATATCCAGCCATGCAATACAAAAAACAGATATTTATTGAAGAAGATATGGGAAGCATTGTACACAGGACAATGATGCCTCCATTTCCTTCAAAATAGGCACCTTGGGACCTCACGCAGTTTTCCCAGCATCATTAGCAACTACTGCACGATGTTCCTTCTGCTCTGGTGGCAGAAGCTGTGGAACAAATTTTGCCACATGTTTCATGCCAAGATCCTGCATCAAAATATCGTACACAGTAATTTTTGGAACCCCCAGATCAGCTGCTAGTTCCTGCACTGTCAGTCGCTGATCTTTGTTGATTACAGCCTGTATGTGTTCAAACTTTCAGGTGTTCCACTTATTGCAGGCCTTCCAGAATATGGATCACTTTCAACAGATTCTTAACCATCTTTGAAGCATTTGCACCACACTTTTATTTGCACTGCACTCATTGTATCATCCCCCAAAGCCTGAATCATCCAAATAGTTTCCATGGGAAATGTTCAAGCTTAATGCAAAATTTGATGCAGATTCATTGCTCAGTATATTTTGAATGTGATAGACGGCCACACAGTACACATGCTCACTCAATGGCGTCTATCACTCCACGGACTAGTACAGTGAAGTCGTCATTGTTCAATCATGTACATTCCAGTCCACTCTCCTTGGCTGCCAGGTTACCTGGGTGCTATGCAAACTGTTGTTATATTAACAATGGCTAGACTGTTTCTGGACAGACCTTGTATAAGTCATATAACTTGATAACTGATTAAATAATATAAAAATGAGGGGAAAGGAGTCAAAGATGATTCTGAAGATAGTGGTGCCATATCTTAACAGAAAGAAGGAACACAGAAGGATGAGTTGTTCTGGTCTGGGTTCAATAATATATGCAGTTTCAGGCATCCACTGGGGTGGGGGGTCTTAGAATGCATCTCCCATGGACAAGGGGGGACTACTGAACCTAAACACTATAATTTATAATCCAGGTAAGCATAACATGAAGGTCCTGTGAATCCTGGTACAAAGGGTCACTATAGATTAATACAATCCAGCAAACCAACAAACGGGACCACCAAGAGCCAGAGACCACTCAGGCCAGGCCACTACTTTTTGTTTCCACCCTCAGCAGTTTCTCCAGCACCACCTCAGACACCTCACAGAACTAAATTTTCAGATAAGAGGGAGGTTTCTTATTGGGACTTATGGATTCTCCTTGGTATGTGTAATATTACTCATTGTGGGTTCCAGGTCAACATTTTAAAAATTGACCTATACATCCAATCTGTGATTTATACTGAGTTGCTGAGCATTCAGAATCACTGCTAATTTGTACTATAAATAATCATCACTTCTTTTTTTTTAATTTTTTTAATTTTATTTATTTATTTTTAGAGAGGGAAGGGAGGGAGAAAGAGAGAGAGAGAGAGACATCAATGTGCAGTTGCTGGGGGCTGTGGCCTGCAACCCAGGCATGTGCCCTGACTGGGAATCGAACCTGCAATGCTTTGGTTTGCAGCCCACGCTCAATCTACTGAGCTACACCAGCCAGGCAATAATCATCACTTCTTCTTTCCTTTTCTTCTGTAGCTACACTCAAGAGAGCAAATATCATTAAATCAATTTTTTAAAAATACATGACATTAAATTGTCACTAAAAAAGAAGGTAATGCAAGTGTTGGCTGAGGTTAGAAGACAGAATTTACCAATGTCATTGATAAAGGCCCACCCTCCTCACTCACTCTCCTTTCCGCCCAACTTACCCCACCATCCTCATGAAGGTTGTTATAAAAACGCCTCTCAGGATGCTGGGGTTCATTATGGTGCCCTCGTTCGTCTCTGCCTGGCAAGGTCATTTTAAGATTTTCAAAGGATGTGCTGTATTTCCATTCACAGTGCCATGTAATGAAGTAATGGCACTTTTATACAGGAGAAGCAAGGCTAAACGCTCCAAATGTACATATAAGGGTAGATAAGCTTTGAAGAGCCATTAATGGCTCAGGTTGGTCACCCCTGGGGTCACGCAGTTGAATTTTAAGTTTAACAAGACAAAATCAACAAAGATTTGACACGAAAGAAAAAAAATATACCTAAGGAGCAGATGATGAAAATATTACATTCCCTTTAAAAATTAATCTAAAGCCACCTTAAACCTTGAATTTTTATGGCTTTGAAACCAAGTTGCCTTTATCTTTTCTGTTCCAATTTTGAAGAACGGTAATTGTACATTTTGCGAGAAAATGCATGTTTGACAGTAGCTAACTCTTCCATTCCCCAGAAGAAAGTCAGAACTATTTGTTTCAGAAAGGTTAATTTGAAGTCAAGCTTCACTTTATGTATTAAAATAGGTCTTAAGAGAATATTTAAGCATAGCCTCAATTTAATTGGTTTAGCACCCTGGAAACTCATGTTAAAAATAAGGACATTTATAACAAAGAGAAACTGCCATAGTAGGGAAATTATTACGTTCCCTGCTCTCTTTGGCTTTTTAATTCATTGTTTTACAAGCCTACCTCAGCTTCGCTGCTTTTCATTGTTTTTCTCTTCTCTCCCGCAAGCTTACAGAGTAGTCACAGCCCTGAAAATGCTGGAACTGGGAAACAGGTCATGTTGGTCATCGACAGCAACCAAGAGCAGGTATCAAGGATGCAATTTCACAAATGTAGCTTTTGAAAGAACACACATAACGTTTTTCTTTTCTTGCTGAGGGAGGCAGTAAATGTCATAAACAACATTTAACTGAAATTCTCTATGGACGTCATCTGTGTCTTTCGTTCCACAGCTTTTGGAAGAGCGAGTTAAGTCCCAGGTCATCTGAGCAGGATCAAGCTGGGGAACGTGAAGGATTTACCTCAGATCTTTCTTTGTACATGACACGTTCTGAAAGACAATACTGCCTTGGTAGGAAACCACCCTTCCAGTTCTTGGTTTTGGATTTTACTTCCATCCTGTGTCACTCTCCTTATGACATGGGGATGGACAAAGACCAAAGTGCTAGATGAGTAAGACCTGGGTCACTCATGTTCTGGAAAAAAAATTTAATGTGTAATCTGAGGAGCAGGGAGGTGAAGCGGGGACAAAGAGCAGCCTCAAAAGTTCATGAAGAGATTTTAAAAGCTTAGCAAGAGGGTAATGAAAGCCATAGTCCAATAAAAGACTGAAAGAACCCAGTCAGATATCAAGCAACAAAAGGTGTTTTCAACAGTTGGGGGAAGCTTACAAAATTCTACCAAATGGCATTGGACCTGTGAGAACTGCAGAAGCTCTTAGCACAAACGACTCTGTCCAAACTCGGTACTAAGAGATTTAACCAGACTCGACAGTGGCTTCTAGCAGCCTAATGCCTAAGCAGACAAAGAGACAACTCAGAGTTCAAAACCAGGCAAACCATGAGCCAAAACAAATGAATTGTGTAATGTTTAATTTAAATATTATAGGAACTCACAGGTTAAATGAATATCAAGGCTTTTTTTAATTTTTGAAGGTCAAAGATAAACCTGGTAATTGTATGAGAGGAATCGGGATGAATAAACTTTTAAGAAAACTGCTAAAGTTCCTCACACATTATACTTGTCAATTATATTAAAATATAACACAGTCACAGAGTTGACTGGAATGAAAAGCATATTTGTTTTCATGGTGTTAATAAAATTTTCTTTTAATAATGATTGAGATTCAAGGTTTGGATACAAAACAAAATAAAATTATCTAAAAGATTATAACACTTTTCTCTAACAATTGTTCCAGTGCTAATTTTACTAGGCAATTTCCCTCAACACTCAAAACTAGACGTTAATGTAAAGAAGACTTAGAACTGCTTATTGATGAAATGATCTGGAATTCAATCTGGAGCAATGAATTTGTTTGATGTGGGGGTTGGTGGGAGAACGTCTTGTCTGAACACCACGTGGTTAAGAATACTGTGCTTAGCTGTATATGCGGTTCCATTTCTAATCCAGAAATAGATATTCACAGGAAACTGGATGTAAACTATCTTGGACCTGGGCTCTCAAATATCCAAGAAGCTCACTTAAAGAAAGACTGTTGCAGAATCTACATCCAGAAATGTGAGTGCCTTGGAGAATTAAGAGAAAGGAAAATACCACTTCGGCCATTCTAATGGCTTTTCAAGTATGGGGCTGATGTTTTTACCTCGGTTGGAATAAGCAAATTTGCTGAAATCACCCCTCTGTAAAGCTGGGGTTTTTTTGTCCTGAGAGAGAGCTTTAATAAATTATAAAAAAAGGTCATTTTAGTTTTAGAAATATATTATCCAAGACTTTATTACAATTAAAGTACCTGTTTTATTTCTAAAGGAACTATGGATGTTTACATCTAGTTTTCATATTCTGCAAAATTGGGACTAGTTGGAAAAGAACAGAAGTGTTCAAAGATATAGAACTCTTCAATCTGGCTACTTTTATGGTCAAGCCATTCATAGAAAGCAGTACAGATATATATTATGATCCCTGATTTCATTATTTTACATGTTTACATTGTAAAAAATAATATATTTAGTTTAGTTTCATGTGTGTGTATTCAGGGAAAAAACATCTGACTTAAAAAAAGAACTATATGGGTAAGGAAAATGTTTAAATGATAACATGAAAGTGATAACCTAAACCAAGGCTATGGTTTATTTAATAAATGTATATTGAGATTCTTCTGTATGGAGAACACTATGACGATTAGCCTAACAATTTGAATAAGAAAATGTGGAAGTGCCAACATCAGTGAGGACTCTCAGGGTTAAAAGGAGCAGACACACCGTTCAAGTCAGGGAAAGTGATAGAGGGCATTTACTGGCCCATGTTACTGAGACATCCGAGAATTGTTCAGGCACCTGCTGGACCCCGGGTCTCAAAGTCATCTCTCTCTCTTTACCTCTTGGTTCTGCCTTCCTCTAAAGTAGTTAGACAAGCTCGGAAGGAAACCTGCAATCTAAATGACGTTTACAATCACCATTAAGGAAATCTTTCTTGATATCTTGTCACTTGGTGCCAAAGTTTTTGTCTTTAAAGTGAAAAATTTGAACAATAATTTTCAAGGCTTCTTCCAACTTCAATATTTAGATTTAGCAAATAAAAATACAATAAGTTTGAATTTCAGATAAACAATGAGTAATTTTTTTAGTGTATGTACCAAATATTATGTGGGAATACTAGTAATAAAAATTATTTATTGTTCATCTGAAATTCAAGTTTAAGTAGGCATCCTGAATTTTCCCTGACCACCCTAATCCTTGATATTATTTTTGCTTAACATAATATTCTCAAGGTCCATCCATGTTGTTGAAACTGGCAGCATTTCAACTTTTCATATTACTGAGTACTATTCATTGTATATATGTATCACATCTTCTTTATCCAGTCATCTACTGAAGGACACTTCAATTGTCTCATTTGTTCATTCATTTACTTATCCTCCATCCGATCATCATTATTCCCAGGATTTATTCAAATAGATACTAATTGGGTACCAGCTATGTGGCCAGATACTCTGCTAGGTGCTGGGAATATAGTAATGAGCAAAACCAGACATGTTTCCTGCTCTCATGGGACTCTCCAGTGGGAAGAGTGACAATAAGCATATAACCACCAAGGCGAATGTATAATTGCTAGCTGAAAAAGGGAAAAAGGACTCATGGACATGGACAACAGTGTGGTGATTGCTAGAGAAAAGGGGGCATAAGGGGACTAAATAGTAATGGAAAAAATACAATAAAGATTAGATTAAAAAATCACTGCTAGCTGAGTAAAGTATGTGGAAGGAAAAGAGAACATATTGCAGAGGACCAGGATCATAGAAAGATTCTCTAAGGAAGTAGCGCTTGAACGGAGAGCCGAAGGTTAAGTTAGAATTAACTGGGAGGGGGGAGAGTATTCAACATTGGGGAATGAGTCAATATTTCTTGTCTGTGTTGAGATTAATGACTTTAGAATTGGACTGAAAGTTTTTTGGCATCTTCTTGGACAAACTTGGAGAAAAACATCAGTAGTGACACCCTCTTACCTCCTCAGTCATTCTGGCTCTTGCTACATACCCAGCCTTACTTTGTTGCCCTAAGAAGGCACTTTCCTTCTTTCTTCGAGATGACTGTACTTGAACAACAATTTTAAAAAAGACACTTTCCATAAGCAGTACCGCAGTTATCCCAGGTGTGAACACTTCTTCAGATGCCGACATAAGGTATGTGGGCGTTAGAGGATAACCACTTATGATACCAGTCCTGAAGACACATTATTGGTCCCGTTTTACTTCAATTATCCAAGTTTATTTTACATTTCTGCTGTAAACCGTGAATAACATTTAGAATTGTTTTCCAAGCCAGAAGTCCTGGACCCTGGTGTTAATTCTGCGTTAGCTAACCAATTGAATGGGCACATGCCATTCGACCTCCGTGTGCCCCAATTTCTTATCTATCCAATGGGATTCACACTGGAAATTAAACCTACATCATTGGATTGTTGTAAAGATTTAAATAATATGGAGCCCTGACCAGTGTGACTTGGTGGGTTGGGCATCATACTGCAGAGCAAAAGTTTTCTGGTTCGATTCCCAATCAGGGCACATGCCTGTGTTATGGGTTCGTTCCCTGGTCGGGGTGTGTACAAGAGACATCCAGTCAATGTTTCCCTCCCTCTCTTTTCCCCTTCCTCCCCCTCTCTCTAAAAGTAAATAAATAAAAGCTTTAAAATAAAATAATATTGAACCTTATATATGAAAAGTGAGTCTTATTGTTCCTATATTGTTAGTCATAGCAAAATAGTTACTATTATTGTTTCTGGTGTGAAATAACTTCTATTCAATATTCAACAAAATATTTTCCCTGAAGCTATACTGGGTATGTTAAAACTTGGATACATATAAATGTGACTTGAATAAATGCCTTCATAGGTTTTTCATCTGTTTAATGAGACTAATGGTATAGTATGTGCTAGTATTCCATCAATGTAGGGTTGAGAGGGTTAATGTGATTAGAGCGTCTCGAAAATAGGTTACCACCTAAGTACAAATATAAACCTCAGTTATTATTACTACTTCTATAGCTGACGTTTCTTTGTTAATGCATTGACTTCCCTCCACTGAGCAAACTGCTAAGTTGTTGGAAGGACTCTCTTCTCGACGTGTCTCACTGCCCTTGAGCTACACAGTCCTTCAGGTCCCGGGGTGTTATTGGACAAATGATGCTGTGAAGTTCCCAAAGGAAGACTTCCGGTTTTCCTCTCGCGTGGTGGCGGTGGTCAAGCCCCAGAGCCCTGGGGTCTGGTTCGTTGAGAATGTGCCCTTGGAACTCACTCACTCACTTGTTCGTTGTGTTTAATCTGTTGAATTTTATAAACTCTGGAAGTACCTGAGCCTACCTTTTTCTCTTGATAATTTTCTCCTTTACTTTTTTCCAAACTTGGAAAAAAAAGGTTAATTGCTATATTTCTTAGCTAATTTTCTCTGACTTTTATAAAATGCTGTGAAGTAACAATATTATCAGGATTTTATATATTTCTTAAAATATACACACACAGACTACATCCTGGCTAGAAGTTGAGTAGGAATAAAAGTTGATGAACTAAAACTGTAGAATCATGGAGTTATTAGAGGAATTTGAGATCAAGTTCAACTTCTTTTTCACTTTCATGAAGAAACTGAGACTCAGAGACTTATACACACAATGGCCAGGACCAGATCACCCAAGCGGCACTAAAACTTGGACTTCCTGATGAGCAAATTCAGCCTGCCCCTGAGTTTCCACTTCCTATTTGCAGACATAAAATTTTATTGCAGCGCAGCCATATTCATCTGTTGTATTGTCCCTGACTGCCTTTGTGCTACAGTGACAGAGTTGAATCATTTTGACGTAGGCTATACAGGTCACATGGCATAAAATATCTACTATCTGACCCTTCACATAAAAGATTGCCCAACCGTATTTAGGCCTTTGGAGTCCTCTGCATCTAGCTAGCAAAAGGGGAACAGGCATGAAGTATACATAAAGTGGGGGTTGGTGAGGTGGTGGGGTTGGTGGCCACATCATTTCTGCTTACATTCCATTGGCAAGCATTAGCCACATGCTTGGCTTCACTTTTAGACCCATTTGCACAGAGGTTTGGGAAAGGTAGTTTTTTTGAAATGGAGGCCTGAGCAGCTCATTTCCAGTCAAACTCTATCCTATGAAAGTGGAGTCATGACTTTGGATGGACGGCTAGCTGTCTTTGCCACAGTGGTCAGCACCCTGTTTGTCTCCTGTAGTGCAGTAGACAGATGTGGTAGGTACTGCTCAGCACATATCCCCATCTCTGGGAACTGCAGCCTCCCAGGTGTGAGAAAGGGTTTGTGGCAAACTGGCTGTGATAAAGGCTACAAGGACTATCATGGAGATAGTAAGACCAGCCCTCGGTGGATTTATGGCGCAGAACCAGCAGAAGACAAGCTTGATCCAACATGACAACTAATTTCACCTTGCAGTAACCCCTAGCCTCATTATACATTCATTGTAATACATTAACATACTAAACGACACACCCCACACTGCCATAATCGGAAATGGAAAGCCCATTTGAGGCTACACCATGGTCAATGGGGCTCTTCTAAGAAGTCCCAATCCTTTCCTGGAAAAATCCTGAGTATCCCTCCCCCTTATTGAATGCCCTACCCTTTGATTAAATTAGTCTCAATAAAAGAAATAAATTCCTCTATGCTGGGGCTACTCTGCTTGTGGAGAAGCCACTCTTTATCCTACTGCTTCACCAATAAACTCTCTTTCACTTTAAAGGTATGCTGGCTCATACTGAGTTCTTTCCTGTACAATGCCAGGAACCCATAGTGAGTCATGGACCTTCAGGTCCCCCTGCCCTTGGGTCGCCTGCATCAGAGGATGGACCGCTGAGGCCACATCTTTGCTCTCTCCTCCCACCACTTTTCATTGATCATTATTGAATTAAAATACAACACTTGGCCCCAGATAGTCTTTCAGAGATTTTGGTCAGATATTAACAGTCTCTGTGCTGTTTAATAAAATGTTATTCGTTTACTAAAAATTTTAACTAAACATAGGCATACTCTTACTAGATATCGTTTTGTTTTAAGTCAATTATAAATTTTACATAGTGCTGGGCCTCCTAAAATAACACACATAATTTATTAGGCTAGGACACAAGTATAGTATCATAAAGATAAAAATGACCTGTAATTAGTAATACAAATTCACTACGTGACACAATGTAAAATACAAACATAATAATAAATAACTCAACTGATAAAACATAAACAGACAGAGCCAGGCTGCAGAACGAGTGAAGGGGGAGCTGACAGAGAGCAGAGTGGGGACGAGAGACCGTGCAGCTCCGTGGAAAGTGCAGCTTCTGTAGCTCCTGGTGGCTCTGGGGTCCCTGGTTCCAGCTCTGCACAAGGCCCGTCTGTGCTTCCTAACTCTGAGACTTTTAGGACACCCATTGTAGGGGACATGCATGGTTTTGTCTATGGCTCACCCTTCCATTATTTAGGGGGTCAAGGTCCCACCCCATTTTGGTTCTAATGTGATCACATAACCTTGCTTTTTGTCCACAGTGGTCAGTGCAGGAGAGTGGCACATGACCCATGCCAGGACAATGAGATTCTTCTTCTGGGGTGCTTTTGAAATAGAAAACGGGGAAAGAAGCTATTTTTTCCAAAGATAGGGTCAGAAAACTATGTCCTGGACAAATTCAGCCACTGCCTGTTTTGTTTCTGCTTTTTGAAATAATTGTATTCACAGGAAATTGTAAAAGTAATAAGGAAATCCCGATACCCCTCAGCCAGCTTCCCCCATGGCAACATCTTCTGTAACTGTGGTACATTACTGACACAATGCAATTGACCCTGGCACAATACAAGTAGCCAAACTACAGACCTTACTCAGACTTTACCAGTTCTTCCCTATTTAAAAATGTCTTTGTGTGTAGTTCTATGGCATTTTATCTTATTGACAGAATCATATAATCACCACTCCAATCAACACACAGAACTGTTCTGTCACCGCTTTATACCAATCACCCTAAACTTTGGGAACCATTGATATATTTAGTGATTTAGTTTTTTAAAATTTAAAAACATAAGGGAAGGTAATTTAGTTTGAAACCACTTTCTGCCTTCCAAATATTTATTTTAAGTCTTTATTAAGGTAAAAAAAAATACAGAGAAGTTCTCCTCCGTGTAGAATGATATTCACAATTTCCTAGGATGCTAAAGACCCCCAAGAAAAATACCAGGTGTTCAACTGCATCCAACACAAAACTGACCTGTTTCTACTTTCAAATTCCCCCAAATGACCTCCAACTTGGGAAATTTCTGGGCCCAAGAATGTACCTACTGAGAACACTGACCTGAAAGAAAAAGAGAAGGTGCCCTTTGAGCCCCCGAAACACAACACATTCCGCAGAGAAAGAAACAAGTCTTGACATGTTTTGTGACAGTGTGACTCAGGAGCCTCTGGGGGTGGGGTGAAGGAGTGAGAGAAACTGGGCGAATCTGACAGGGGTGGCTCACGTTCCTGGGACAATTTGTTGCACTTGTTTCTCTGAGCTTGTTAGCGAAAAGCCAACACAAGTAAATGCACATGCCCTAAATAAGTAGCCCCCACTTCATTTTCTCCAGTCAAGATTTATTTGAAGAGGGTATAAGTACATGGGTCACATACGGAAATCTCAGAAAATATATTTGTCAAAATAGAAACAGTGGCTATTTTTGGAGGGTGGGATTTCATGTGGTTTTTCTTTATAATTTTCTGTGGATTTTTTTCAATGAGTATGCATCACTTACAAAATCGAAAAGTAAACCATTGTAATTTCAAAATAGTGTATATGAGTAATTTAAACATATTAAGATGATAAACACAATAATAGCAAGTGATTTAGTTGGTTTCAAATAACGGTTTGTTCCATTAATTAAGGCTCCTCTGTTCTTTGTAGTAGACCATTCTGCCCTGCAGTAAGTCAATAACAAAGGAAAAAGAAACAGATCTGTGGCTCCCTAACAGAGCAATTTTCCAACCTTTTTCATCTCATGGCACACATAAACAAACTTCTAAAGTTCTGTGGAACACCAACAAATACATTTTTTTTACCAATATCACAAAAAAATAGGTATAATTTTGATTCATTTACAGCGGCTAGCTACTACTGTGTGGCTGTTCTCATTTTTTTAATTTGACAGTCTAAGGGAAAAGAGGTCAGTACCCCTGACTAAATAGTCAGGTATCACACATTTTAAAAATTCTTGCAGCACAGCCCTGGCCAGGTGGCTCGGTTGGTTGGAATGTTGTCCGGCACACCCAACAAGTTTATGTGTTCAGTCCCCAGTTAGGGCAGGTGCAGGATGCAACCAGTCGAAGTCTCTCTCTGTCTCTGTCTCTCTCGCTCCTTCTCCCCCTTCCTCTCTCTCTAAAAATCAATAAACATATCCTCGGGTGATTTTTTTTAGTATATTTTATTGATTATGCTATTACATTTGCCCATTACTTTTGCTTCCCTTTATTCCCCTCCACCCTGCACCACCCTCCCATCAACATCCCCCCCGCCCCACCACCACTTAGTTCATGTCCATGGGTCGTACATGTAAGCTTTTTGGCTTCTCCATTTCCCATACTATTCTTAACCTCCCTCTATTTTGTACTTACCATTTTTGCTTCTTGTTCCCTGTACCTTTTCCCTCTATTTTCCCTCCCCCCCTCCCCCTGATAGCCCTCCATGTAATCTCCATTTCTGTGATTCTTTTCCTGTTCTAGTTGTTTGCTTAGTTTGTTTTTGTTGTGTTTTCTTTTAGTTTCATTTGCTGAAAGTTGTAAGTTTGTTATCATTTTACTGTTCATCATTTTAATCATCTTTTTCTTACATAAGTCCCTTTAACATTTCATATAATAAGGGCTTGGTGATGATGAACTCCTTTAACTTGACCTTATGTGGGAAGCACTTTATCTGCCCTTTCATTCTAAATGACAGCTTTGCTGGATAGAGTAATCTTGGATGTAGGTCCTTGACTTGCATGACTTCAAATACTTCTTTCCAGCCCCTTCTTGCCTGCAAGATTTCTTTTGAGAAATCAGCTCATAGTCTTATGGGAACTCCTTTGTAGATAACTGTCGCTTTTTCTCTTGCTGCTTTTAAGAGTATCTCCATATCGTGAATCTTAGGTAATGTAATTATGATGTGCCTTGGTGTGTTCCTCCTTGGGTCCAACTTCTTTGGGACTCTCTGAGCTTCCTGGACTTCCTGGAAGTCTATTTCCTTTGCCAGATTGAGGAAGTTCTCCTGCATTATAGTTTTTATTGTTGTTCAATAACACTTGTCTGTTTTTACCTCCCACCACTCCCCTACCCCCTACCCCAGCCATCCCCACCTCCATTATTTTTTCAAATAAGTTTTCAGTTTCTTGTTCTTCCTCTTCTCCTTCTGGCACCCCTATGATTCAGATGTTGGAACCTTTAAAGTGTCCCTGAGTCCTAAGCCTCTCATTTTCTTGAATTCTTCTATGTTCATTCTGTTCTGGTTGAATGTTTATTTCTTCCTTCTGGTTCAAACTGTTGATTTGAGTCCTAGTTTCCTTCCCTTCACTGTTGGTTCCCTGTCTATTTTTCTTCATTTCACTTTGCATAGCTATCACTTTTTCCTCTATTTTGTGACCATACTCAACTAGTTCTGTGAGCATCCTGAATACCAGTGTTTTGAGCTCTGCATCTGACAGGTTGGTTATTTCCTCATTGTTTAGTTCTGTTTTTGGAGTTTTGATCTGTTCTTTCATTTGGGTCATATTTTTGTCTTGGAGCACCTGTTACATTGTAAGGAGTGGATCTATAGATATTCGCCAGGGCGGGGCAACCCATGTTGCTGTGTTGTCGTGCTGCTGTTTGTGGGGGAAGATCAAAGAGGGAATAATGCCACTTGCCAGCTTTCAGTCACTTTCCCCACACCCCACAAGCATGTTTGGACCTTCTCGTGCTGATACCCAGGTGGTGAGTTTGTGTATATTCTGGGATCCTGTGGGTCTCTTCAATGAACTCTCCTGTGAGGCTGGGACTTTCTCCCGCTGTTGCAAACCCCACATATTTTTACAGTCAGAGGTTTTGAGGCTTTACTTCCCTACACTGGAACCCTGGGTTTATTGTCTGTCTTGTTCCCCAGTTGCTCCTCCTGCTTATCCACTCACGAATGTGGGATTGACCGGTCTGCCAGCCACCACCTTGCTGGCCTGGTCTGTCATCTTGCTGCAGGTCCTCTCTGCCCCTGCTGCCTGCCTCTACCCTCCTACCAGTCTGGATGAGTGTTTCTTCTTTAACTCTTTGGTTGCTGGACTTCTATACAGTTTGATTTTCTGGCAGTTCTGGTTGTTTTTTTGTTTTTAAACTGGTTGTTGTCCTTCTTTTGGTTGTGCAAGGAGGCAAAGTATATCTACCTATGTCTCCATATTGTCTGGAAGTCTTAGGTAATGATTTTTTAAAAAGCCTTTTAAAAAATTCCTGTGGCACACTAGTTGAAAATTGCTGTTACAACAAATGGTTTTGCTTACTCCCTCTTCCCTTCCCCTCTCTCAAATTACAAGGTGTAGAGGAAGTAGGAGATGGCCTGGGGGCCCAGGGTGCAGCTGAGATTGTGGGCAAACAACCCAGGAATTGATTGGAAGATGGAGAGAGAACTGGAACCCCCCCTCAAGTCTGTAAAGGGGCTCACAGAGATTTTTATTTAATCATCAGGTGTGGACTAGACAAAGGGCATTGTATTAAGAAATGAATTATTTAACTGTTGGTCCAAGTTTGGGGTCTCATCTGCTCTGTGGGACCACCCACCCAAGTTTCATTTTTTATGCAGAGCCCCATGCTTTATTAGATGTTTTTACCCTACATGGCTGTAAAGAAAATTCTTCTCCAGGCATTATGCAATCTCTTTAATAATGCTTTTCAGAACACTGCTAGCTAATAGGGAGGTTACAGGATTTAAAGTTTTAAAATACAATGGAAGTAAACTTTCATTTTTATTTTCTATATACTTTCTGACAGGTGAAAAATAACAACTTTGTAATCTTTACCATACAGCAATATATACCATAATCCACACTTCCCCCCACAATGTGGCTTTTCCTGGAGTGGGGATATGCTGGGACTGACTAGACACTACTCCAAAACTCTTTCTGACCACACAAACCCTTTGGAATTTAGAGAAAGTGCTGGGGAGATGCCAAGATGAAGTTTGCTAAAATAATGGAAAGAGCAGGCTTTGTGTGAAGGTTTTAAAAAAGATAAAAAACAAGAATTAAGCTAGTTAAAACTCGGGTCAAGGGGCAGAACATTTGGGAAGGTAATGAGGGCTGGAGGCAAAGATGAGCCATTTCAGAGCAACACAAAAATTCTAGCGAGGTGAGGAGGAAGAAGAGAGGTTTCGTCAGCACAGGCGGCTGGGTCGTTCTGGTGTGCGGCTCTGAGCGCAGGTCCTCCGTGTAGAACTCTGGTCAGAACAGCTCATCCCTCCAATGTTCAGGAACCTGAGGGCAATGGCTGGGCCAGAATAGTTCAGGGAAAGGGAGCCTGAGAAACAGGCAAAAGAAAAACCTACATTTACCCTGCTGCTTTCTCCTATAAAGTGGATGTGACTCATCTTAGAGTGAAGCTATTATTTGCCTTCAAACACTCAGCTGAGCATGATGCTGCTAAGACCTGAATGAAGGAATATGCGAAGGAAATGAACATTTGGCAAACACCCACTATGTGCCAGGCACTTTTCCAGATGTTTTTTACGTTACTTAATCTTCAAAACAATATAGGCAGACAGCACTAC